>JAFVLL020012985.1:0-11791 GCA_021397915.2 Tor tambroides | reverse complement strand
CAGACACCAGACTGGATCCTCCTTGGGGGCCCGTGTAAATGGGGGGCTGGGAGACAGAAGCCATAGAGTCCCTCATCACTGTGTACTCATAGGTGATATAAGGATTTTGGCCATTTTGATTCCAGACCTTTGAGGCAAGACAGAGACATGTCCAGCAATTAAGAGGAAATTCTGAGAAATATGTTATGATAATATCTCATGTTACACTTGCAGGAAACAAACATTCTGGACTACTCTTTCCCAGAGTTAATATTTATGCTGCATGAAATCATGACAGTACAAGGGCACTGAGGTTGAAAGCTGTCCAGAATACAATATTTCTATTTCTGATATACTGCGTCATCCCACATTTGTCCCATAAACCCAGAGTGAAGTGAAATAATTGAGTCATTCCTCTTGGGACAATGCATCAGAATATTACCATTTATGCAGAGTGAACCATTAGACCTTTGGCCTGCACTAAGTCAAAGCCATGGTTAGCCAGCCAGTGAGATTACCCATGAGCCCTTGGCGGCGAAGAGAGGACCACGGCTACAGTACCAGAACATTGATGGGCTGATCGATGGGCCCTTTTGCCACGATGTACTCGATCCCCGTCTCATACACATCAGTAGGCCGCCGGTATTTGAAAATGGTCCCTGCTGCATGGAAGTTCTGAGGGGTGTCCACTTTATATGCACCGTTGAAGAAAAAGTTCCCTGCTTGGTCAGTTACAGCTGGAAAATAACAAGGGTGAGACGTAATGATGGGAAGATTGGATCATTTTATTGACTCAGCAAAATGAACTAATCTTTATTCAAGTCATTTCATTCGAGGAGAGTTAAAATATTATATATTCAACAGCCAAAATCCACAAACACATCCACCTATACAATCTTTGATCATAAAAATATTCCCAATTACAAAATCATATGAACGCAGCCAATACATAAACTATGAGAAACATAAATGATTAGTTTATCTCCTGAAACTTTCATTCATTTGTCACGTCACTCCATGAACAAATCGTTCATGAACAACCCTCTTTGGTAAATGTCAAGCATGTAGATAAAGCCTGTATTTTGTATGTATATTTTGAATTAGCTTCTATTTTTCAGTTTTCATTTAATTTGAGTTAATTTAGTCATTTGTATGTGCTTTTGTCATTTTATTTATTTTTATATCAGTTTAGCCATTTTAGTAAGCTAAACTTATTTCAGTAAATTGCCATTTCTAATTTTTATTTTCATGTTTCATGTTTTTCAAATCTAATATTTGTTTCATTTTATTTCAGCTTTATTTCAATTAACAAAAACAATTTTTTATAGATTAAAAGTTTTAGTCAACAACAACCCTGATTAATAGGGCTATTATTGTGGGTTTCACTACACAGATCTGTCTCCTGTGTAATGGAAAACGCTTGATATTGCAGATGAATCTATGAAAGTCTAACACACGGCTGAATGAACGTGCAAGCCATTCAAAGGTTTGCTCACCCAGGATATCTGCAGATTTCTTCCTCTCTATAATCTGGATGTCCCATGATCCTTCTGGGATTTGAGTTATGAAAGAATAGCCTTCAAAGAAAGAGTTCACTTAATTAGAATTGGCTCCTTGGTGAATTTACACAGAACCATTGAATATGAATGCCATTCTACCAAACACTGAACTGACATTACCTAGACTGGAAGCCCCACGGCGAAAGTTCCCAGTAATGCGACTGCAGCTGCTCCCGTCTCCCTGACATACGCCACACTTATCCAGAGTTTTGGGGGAGAAGAGGACACCATCACATCCAATGGGCTGCAAAGTTACACATCAGCTTATCAGTTTAGATCACATGCCTAAGAAAAGTAATCTGAGGATAAATCTTACAGCAATACAAGCCACTTACTTCACATCTCCCATTGACACATACGCCCCTGTAGTTGCTGTACTTGCAAGATGTTCCATCACGTGCAGGTACCATCAACTGTCTTTGACCATCAGAGGTGGTGCAGTGCAAGTCACATGGATTACTGGAGATATGAATGTAGTCATCTACAGGAATATAAACAGAATTCATTGTTTTAACGTAAATGATACCTTCACAGCAGAGCTTCATTAAATAAAACGGTTAATACCAGGATAGAGAGGTTTCCAGTGGTAATTTTTTCCATTGTAAACCTGAGAGTTGAACGACCAGCACTGCTCTTCTCTGAAGCTCCTTCCTGTAGAAGGACATTCCTGCAATTCACATAAAGACAGTCAGTTGAATGCAACTGAATCTTGCTTTACAGACTATTTGGTTGCAACAGACATTAAAACTGGCTAAAAAAAAAAGCAAATTATGCATGAATTAATGGTAAGCCTCAGGTGGAAGTGGAATGTGAGGCTCGCTGTCAAGTCAGGCATCTGGGATGCATTTCTGTTAGACTGTACAAATGCACTGTGTATGTGTGTGTGAGAGGAAAGGAAAGATAGATACTGTGAGCTGACCTTTGCATTGCAGAGATGATACTTTTTTGCATTGCCTGTGCACGTCATGTTGTCTTTACCAGTTGTTGTTTTCTTTCTTTGAAAGAAATTGTTTTAGTTTAGTTGCAGATGAATACAACAGGACATTTATTACACTCACAAAGTTTTTTCCCAGTGCCTAATAAAAAATGGCATGATTTATGTTTAAGGACTAGAAAGGGCACAAGAAAGAAGACTAAACCAAAAACATTTTCAGAATGTACTAGAAAAGTGGAACAAAAACATTGAATTTGAGTAGGTTAACTTATGGAAGCCCAAAAAATCATGCTGGGACAAATCATAATTATGACATAAAAAGTAAAATTCTGAGATAAGTAGTCAAAATTGAAACAAAAAGTTGGACACAAGTATGACAGAAGTAACATTTCTGTCAGAATTATTCCTTAGTATCTAACAATTATGATTTAGTAGGTCATAAAATTGACATTTTATATCATAATTATGACTTTTTATCCTATAATTTAAACTTTTATAATTATGACTTTTTATCTCATAATTATGCCTTTGTACGGCAGGTCACAAAAATGACTCTTTGTCTCATGTTCTCATAATTATGACATTTTATCTCATAATTGACTTAGTATGTCATAATTTCAACTATTTATCTCATAATTTCACCTTTTTATATCACAATTATGATTTACTAAAGCATGACTTTTTTTCTTATGTGGTGGAACTGGGTTTTCATACTAACTAGCAAGCTAACTAGTTGCTGTATTTTGCAGTTAAATCATACCGGCATTATTTACAGCAACAGACTGTTTTTATAATAGCTTTCTAAAATGTCATGTGAAGCTGATGTTTTATGTGGCAGCCACTGACCTTTGCTGTAGACAGTGTCTCTCCTGTGACATGACACCTCCTCCACAGGTACGTGTGCAGGCGGTCCATTTTGTCCATTCTCCCCACCAGTATGTGATCACCTCCAGCCCGTCCTCTAGACTGTTAGAGGCAACACCCTCTTCCTTTGGCAAATAAATGGTTCATATAGAAAATTACCAATGGAGGTCAACATCTATGCTAAGAGCAGACTATAACATTTCTTATATTTTTTTTTATCTTTGAAATAGATTATTACAGTATATACTGCAAAAAACTTGTGAGAGTATTACAAACCTGTCCTCTACTTGAGAGATTGCCCAGAGACAGAGCCAGCGTTACAAGACCAAGCAGCACCAGACTGCTCTCCACATACTGGGCCCTTGACCAGATCCTCATCCTGCAGGGAATGAATATTTGGAGAAAGGAAACTGAATAATCTCTCAAAAGGTTTAATTAGTTTTATACAGATCTAAGCACAAAGGAGCTTCAGTTCACATCTGCTATATCTTCTAAGGATATCTTTGAATGGATGACAGTGAGTGTACTGTAGACTATTCCATAGAAGAACCATTTTTGGTTTTCTAAAGATCCTTTTAGTGAACAGTTCTTAAAGGATCTTTAATAATCTAAAGAACTTTTATCTGCTATAAAGAACCTTTTGTGTGATGAAAATTCTTCAAGGAACCATAGATGCCCATAAAAACCTTTATTTTTAAGAGTGTATATAAGATATAATCATAAAATCTTTTTTAATTAAACCAAGCACAATTGCATTTGAGTTTGACACCATTTACTTTGATGTATGAAAAAGAGGACATTTTCATTTTACTTGACAATCGGAAAAAAAAAATTCCGTATGTTAGCTGTTTCAAGTGATATGAGGCGAGTAGATGCTTTTTTGTTTAGGGTGAATCAAAAATGTAATTTTTTGCACTGAAAATACACTTGGGTTAAAAATATTAGGTGCATGTGCCCTCTCAGTTTACATGGGCATAACATTTTTGTTGGCAGGAACACATGAATTACAGTGAAAGAAAGTATAAGATTCTCTAGTTTGTATTCAAGTGACCAGTGATGCAACAACTTACACACACATAGCTGCATTCTGATTTATTAAAAAAAAAAAATCACCAAATCACACAAAATTCTCCAGTTCTCCTCCAACTCATGTCTCCTCATCAGACTTGCACCTCCAATTAGGTAGGCTCCTTTAAGTAAGCAAATGGATCGTCTCACTCTGTTTGCAGTCTGGCTTTTCCTGGCACTAAATATTGGTGACAGGTGTCCTAAACTACCCACTTGAGCACCTGGAGTTCATTATCCACCCCAGACACAGCTGGAGCAGTGCCAGCTCACCAAACACTCGTCTCCCACAGACCACGCACCAAGGCTGCGACGGCCGAGACAGACCTTCCTCTTCTGAGCTTCCCAGGCTACGAAAGAGAGTAAACACAGGCTAACCCCTTTCCCCCCTCCCCTGGGGCCTCCGCTCAAGGGAAGAGGGGTGTTTTTCTTTCCCTGGCAGCAGACAGACAGCAGGGCCGTTCCCCGTTTGGGGGGGCAAGCCCTGTCTATGAGCTGGAAGCAGACTCATCCCTCTCTGGAAGAGCGTCTGGTAACAGGGACCAGACGCAAGGATTCCTCAGTTCTCAGCAGACTTCTCATGTCCACCGCCTTCAAGTGGAAAACCACGGTTGCAGCTTTCTATCAAACAGTTGAAGGGGACAAACCCACAGCGGGAGGACAGTTAAGACGAGGTCAAGCATGCAAGTGCTGAGAGACCAGCAACAAGTGTCATGACAGATTTATACAGAAGAAACTGAAACACTGAGAGCAGACAATCAATAAACAACATCAAATTTAGGATTTGAAACTATGGATTTGATCCTTTACCTATTTATCCATTTAGACATTTTTGTGACTCAACCTAAATCTACGGAATAACTTATACTACTGATATTATAACTGATAATACTTTCATACCTTTATCTATCTTATTTTTTAATGTGGAAAAAGCTATTTCCTGTGAATGTGTGAGAGACTTTTGATTTATTAGTATTTACTATAGGGTGAATACGAAGAATAACAGTGAAAAGTGCAGTATATGCACTACAAACCAGTGAGTTCATGATTAAAGCAATACATTTAAAACATAACAAATACTGAAAAAATTGGTATGGAATTTACTAAATTTAATAAACCATTTTCACTCAGAAATTGTTAGAAAATTTCACAAGCAATTACAAAGAAATGGCAAGTAACACATTGAATTAAGCTTAAAAATTTGAAGTAGAAAAACTGAAAATATGTATTTTCTCAATAATCTTTGCTTCATTTACTTATATTTTTTTAACAGTGTACCAAGTAACATCAAGTGCATAATGAACTAAAATAACTGGAAGTAGCTGACATCAGAAGCCTTAGTTGCTCTCTGGATTACACGCCTGTCTGGAATACTTGATTCTGATTGGTTAATCGCAGCAATTAGCAATCAGATATTTCCTATTCACATCATCCATGGCAAAATTATTCCACTCTTCTGGGTAACATTCTTGCCTCACTCTTTATGATTTCATACAAACGCAGATGGTTTCATCTTTTGTCTCAGTTAACAACTCCAGTGAAAACGACTTTGTAAGACTCCAGTGTTTATATGACTGTAATATTTTTACAGTGTTCATCTTGTTGCTAGGCAGATTGTTTTGTACATTGTGATGGACAATCATTTTTGGAAGCTTTTGGAGACTATATATCAAATTATAAAATCATTTCTACTCAGATTGATGTTTTATGATCATGGGTCTATACTTATTTGTCGAACAGCCAAGTAATCTTGATAATGTACAGTGATGATCACAAATAAGTATTTTGTCCAAGGAGCTCGTTACTTTCTAGGGGCTCTATCTTCCTCATTTAGTTGGTTGGCTCCTGTCCGCACATAAGCTGCTCACTGATTTCTTGTGGTTTTTCTCATCCATTTATCATCCATGATGATTTATTTATGTAAGTAGCTATTTTCAAGATTAATATCAGATTAATTTACCTCTTGATTTACACACTGTCAAAACCACACATTAATTTTCTAGGGATTTTTCAACTGAACATTTCAAAACATGACTTAATAGAACTAAATATATTATCTTGCACTGACTTCTCAAGAACAAACAGTGTGACCTGCACTGCAGATGTATTTATTACAGAATTTATCATTAAAAAATGTACAAAGAACATTGTCTACTTTGGACTAAAAGTTAGTCAGCTGGACCCAAAAAGAAAAAAATACAGTGCCACAGTACTATCACATGACTTTTTATTTATTTATTTTTTTTCCCCTGGATGACCATTACTGTCACTTCATTTCACTTTCATCCAGTTCTTTGCATCAGCAGAGCAGTTAACACTGTTTGTTTGAGTTTGTGGAACAAGTGTCTAGTCTGCTTGGCTTCCCATGCTCTTTCCCAAAACATTCAGCACGATTCAGCAAAATGGACACACACACACACACACACACACACATAGAGTCAGTCACACAGTAAATATTTGCCCTTACCTGCAGTCCAGGGGCAGTGTTGGAGCTGAGTGTTGCTTGGACAGTGTGGGTGGTGGTGCAGTGGTGGTTTCTAATGGTGTGTTCTGAGGATGTGCCTTGTAAAGAAGGTAAGGTGTGCTCCTGCATCCCTCCTCTCCCCTTCCTCTCCTCCTCCCTCCCGCTTTCTTTCCTTCAGTCCCAGCAGGAAGAGAGTGGCAGCGTTTGGGAACGCCTACGTGAAAACACTTTCGGCTGGTGCCAAGCTCATGGGCTGCCGCTGCTGTGTGGTGGAGTGGAGCCACAGTGCCACAGACTCAGCCAAGCTACTGTCTACTGGTCTCCGCTCGCAGACAGACAGGGAGGAAGTTGCTGTTTCCCACAGAGAAGCCCCCACAGTACCCCTCCTCATCACATCAGTCCATTCACCCTCCACACACACACTTTGTCTAAGCCAGATCATCCTCTCTTGTGTTTCCTGCTGTGCAGTAAGTCTGTCTTACCTTGCATTGTGTCACTGCTGCTGAGAGACCCATTGGTGCCACAGGCCACAGTGTAAGAGCACTTCATGGGACTCCTGATAACAATCCTAATGACAACGAGTACAATAAAGATGGAGATCAGTGGCACTGAAAAGAAAATGAAATGGTGACCAGGCAAACCAATGAGAAACAGAGAACTCAACAAATTAAAAACATACATTACAAAAGGGGAAAAAAAGTTATTTTTGTCTTCTTTTGGATGCACATTCGTATATATAATAGGATTAACAAACTATTAAGCCTTATAAACCTATGTTTTTTTTTTAATTTTGTGTTCATTGTATTTTAATATATACATCTACATATACATTTCTATACATACACACACACACACACACACACACACACACTACTAAACTAAACGTGTACATATATATGCATAATATGAAATATGAATAAATTATATATAAAATGACTATATATATTATATATATATATATATATATTAAATGAACAAATTTTAGTTTAAAATAAAAAAAAATTTCATTGTTTTAATATGAATCTAACTAAATGGTTCCTGCTTAAAATGAAAATAATAATAAAAAAGACATTATGTTCTCCAATAAATTTGTCTTGTTTTATGTATGATTATTTCACAAAACAAAACAGAAATACTGATTAAGAAAGTGATGTTTTGCAGTGTAATAAAAGACTCACAAGAGTGGGAGGAAGAAAGTGATGGATGGAGAAAAAGGCTTGGGTAGCACAGGCAGATAGCTGAGACCACCATGCCTGTATGTGACGCGTACATTTATAGACCACATGTTCTCTTCGTTGCCTGTCTGTCTGCTCTGTACATTAGGGACGCTTCGCTACACTTAAAGCTCAATCAAACACTCCTCTCAACCACAGATTTGTATGGTGATAGACATACTTCAGGAGATTTGCACAGTCTGGAAGTCTGGAGGAATGGTCGCTTTTTAAAAGCCTAAAATTACAAGGCACAAAACACAGGGAAGGTTTGTGTGTGTGACACAGAGAAGGAGAGAAATCCTTCAATACTTCTAAGGTGAATGGCTGTGCAGGGAAAATGCATATTGGTTGTTATAAACAAAGAAGAAAATAGAGGTTTTCCTTCAGTCTAAACTAGGGAATGAAAAACACTCATTGTGGGTCAGAGAAAACCAAAACAAAACAAAAAAGTTGGGAATGAATAGACAAAAATCATTTATTGCTCTCTAACTAGCTGTCTAATGCACCACACATGAATGCATTCACTACACTCATAGTCCAAACAAATTTTCTTCTCACACGACAGGCATGTTATTAGAGCCTAATTCTGCAGGGTCTGTTTTGGAACAATGAATCAGCTCTGCTATGCAAACTGATTGTAAGCTAAGCAGATATGGGGAAATAAACAGACCTGCATTTTAAAGTCAAATGATCACTACTTTCACTACAGGCTCCTAATTTTTGAATTATTCACCAATGGTTATTCCAAATAAATAATAATCGTAATCTTTAATCAAAATTAAAGAAACTTGCAAAATGTGCTCTTTCTCTGAAACCGTTGTTGTCCCTTAGGCCACACAGACTATTTGGTTAATGTTAACCAAAAGTCAAATACACTTAGCTATTTAGCCATTGTCTTCGGTCTGGCTCCACTCTGGTATGGAATTTCAAACACATTTTGCGCAAACCCTGTTACAAACAAAATGTTTTGTAGTTGCAATGTAATGTTTTTAAAGTTGAAGGGCTAAAAACCCCAATAATAGCAATGGCAATATATCATTGCATCATTACTATTAATTTTATTGTGCTTTGTACCAAGCAATTTTTTTTTTGTCTATTAATTTTTATTCATTTATTTATTCATTCTTGTCAGTTTGACCCTTCACAAAAACCCGCCCCCCTTAGTTATTGCTATGGCCGACAAGCCATGCCACTTTCACGCCACACAGCATGTTCTCACGCAGTGAAAAATACACGGCGGAGCAAAGATGAAACTGACAACGTGCCGACAGAAAAGACAGAGCAGTTTATTTCTGGTATGAAACAAAGTCTCAGCTTTCAAATTTTCTCATTTTTTAAGATATTCCAAAAAAAAACACTGTTTTGTGGCTCTTTAATGTGTCATGACAGATCGCTGTAGTGCCTCAGTTCAAGCAACACATGAACTGATCATCTCTTCCTCTTTACTATAGTTATACCATGAAATAAACTTGAATGAACATCAGAAGGTATCTTGTTTCAACTGCGCAAAGACAACAATACACACCATTTTCAAGTCCACCAACGTTAATTTACTCTCCTATCCGGTTTGTTTGTCAGACAAAAATGGCAGATTCGGCATTATGATTGGTCAGATCACCTGTCAATCAAGCTCCCTGCGAAGGGTCAAATTGATCATTCTTGTTTCAGTTACCTAACAGAGCTGAACAGTTGAGCGTGACATTGTGTAAACACAGTAAGAAAAAAATTACCTCCGTTTGAATCAAGTGAACCAAAATAATTATGGATGCCACTGCCTTAAATATAATTTTTGGAAGGTGAAACCTTTATTTTAAATGAGGGGTAAATGTCACAGTATAACAGGGTTGAACAAAAAGCACAGAGACAAAGAAAAAATCTGTATTTGCTTTTTCTCATTTTCAGGGAAAAAACATGATAGACATGATATTTTAATTTCAAACAAATAGGTAACATTTTTTAAATGATATTTATGAGTTTTGGTCCCATTGTAAATATGGATAATGCTGCAGAAAACTGTAAACCTCTGGAAGAAACTGTTGAGACATCAGTAAAAGAAAAGCTTTCTTTATTGTTTTTCCTGATATGAATAATGACCATTTTCTCAGGCTCTCATTTCAGCCAGTTGATAAAGATAACATACAGATTTTTAAGGCAACAGTGTATAATCCGTTCTAAAATATACATGCCTTAGACCAGAGGTGGATTCAGATGAAACTGCAGAAGATTTAAATGGCTGTATTAATAGAACAATCCAGCTAATGAGTTTGTGCCAGAATGTCACTGAAAACCCTACAATTCTGGAACCTAAAAATGAGTTGCATACCAAAAAAAAGTTGCGAACACATGCATTTGATAAACTTCATGACTGTAAACTAACTGAACTAGGGCCAAATTCAGTATGCACTACACAAGAATATGGCCACAGTGAGATGGACGAGTGAAAGCAGTGATGTTGCACTTTCAGCACATGACCCCATATGTAACTCCTCATTCCTTAGCCATTCTAGGACAGTGACTGGTCAAGAAAGTGTACTCGTCTCTAAGTATCTGAGGTTTTTCAATCTCTGGTGTGTTGGAGAATCACGTTACAGTCACTTAGAGAATGTCGGGCGTGAGGAACACTCAGCACACTGCACCCTTTGTGTTCCTCTCGCAGGTGCAACAGCTGAGAGAAGAACAGCTGTGACTGACCGGCCACAAAGTCCATAGCAAGACTCTCCCTTGTGCTCAAAATAACAAAATAAGGACTTTCCTAACTGTTGTGGACTGTGTGAAGTCTTATTTAGAAAGTCGTTAAAGCCACATCAAAAAAGCCACAGGACACAGAAATAAGACAATGGACGAGTCTTTGCGTTATGTAGGTTAAATCGTCCCGTGGCAATGCAAGAACACAAGCATTTACAGTTCATCTTGCTGTCATTTAATGTGCTAAATTTCAAAAACAATAGCTTAAATTGGAAAAACGTCACTAAGTCACATCTGTTTCCTATTGATTTAGATTGGACGTGTCATTGACATCTGTTTTTATTTCTTTTCTGCCATTTACTCTGAATTAAATGGATGCTGATGCAGATCATCTGATGCATGGAGAAGTTTCTGCAGACTAAATTAGACTTTGGAATGTAAATATGGACATTTTAGATGCTAAAATGTTTCAGTGGCATAAAATAAGAGATTTAAAAGATATAAAAGACATATTTCAACCACACGAAATGTGACAAGTACAAAGTGAGAATTTGCTCTTGGGTTCCCTTCACTCATTTAATAAGCTCCTGTTCTATCAAGACATCTGGTATGGGTCTACTCAAGACTCACTGGTCTCTATCACAACATCCTAAGCCTACACCTCACCTTAACCATTCACATTTTTCTACCCTCAGAACCACATTCACGTCAAACACAGATTTGCAATGACGCATACAGGTGCTTCCACGAGGCCAATGTCAATAACCCAAAAGAGACACTTGTTTCTATGGCCACTGCTGAGGATCGATTCACATCGCTGCCCAGACTGACTAGCATAAGAAAAATACATTTCAAAGAATTCTCTGTACGCCCAATGGCGCGCTAGGACTTTTTTTTTTCTTGTGGAAACACTTTGACTCAGCATTGACTCCATATACAGGTCCTTCTCAAAAAAATTAGCATATTGTGATAAAGTTCATTATTTTCTGTAATGTACTGATAAACATTAGACTTTCATATATTTTAG
>JAFVLL020012983.1:0-22477 GCA_021397915.2 Tor tambroides | reverse complement strand
CTTTCAGATGGAAATCTAAACAGTGGGCAGAACAAGCACTTCTCTCACTGGATCCCCCACCCTTGACCGTGCCTTGTTCAGCGTGGACCTGCTGCGTGAATGGCCTTCCTTCATGCGGGCCAGGTTTAACAGTCTCGCTGTCACGCACACTCTGAGAAAGATAGAGCAAGAGATAAAGAACTGAAGGTGTTTTACGGGCCACCCTGCTGAGAACCCAACTTTTTGCAGGTTGTCCTTTGTACTGAGCTCCACATCCTCAAACGACTTTATTTTCAGACTGGAATTTGATGGCATATGCAACTCCGAATTGAAACAGAAAGAAAGCGAAAAAGGGAAACGCATGTGGGGTAAGATATGCTAATTTGATATACAGACACAAATACACCAAGCACAAAAAAAGCATTCAGAAGCTCAAATGCCGTCCAGACTATTGAGGGACTCAAATGAGCTATTTGGCTTTTATTACACACCCACTCGCAGTCTCTCACGCACTTAAGACAGACCCCTCACACACACACTCATTCTTTGAAGTGTGTCTAATCTTAGAACGGACCATTAACACTAACACTATCTTCAATGTGTGATCTGTAAGGCTGTAGCTCGGCCCTGGCTAGATGTGTGCATGTCATTAAATCACTGAACATGCTATGGAAAAGACTGAATGGGCTGGATGGGCGGAGACCTGTGGTCATGCCAGCAGTGATGTCATCCCTTCGGGGACTCCATTCATATTGTCTTGAATCCTCTCACATTACAGATAAGTGAATCATCCGACCCCTCCCCACCACACCTGACTCCATGAGACCACCAGGGCCTCATGACCATAATCACAATTTCACAGCCCCCTGACTAATGCAGAGAGCTGAGACGGGCAGACTTGCACTCATCCACACCGCCCGATGCACACCTGCACTGTTTCCGTACGATATGAAGGTTTTCTTTGTGGGACTGTATGGCTCAGACCCAAGATCTTTTGAGCCTAATGCGGTTCACTAGACCAGAATTCTCATAGATTCATATCTACGGCTATTAGAGATGTATAGTTACCCTCTATGGAAATTAATACAGTGCTCGTTTCGTTCATTGAACTTCACATGCTGTGTTAATGATTCATTTGCTTCACAGAAGAACATAATGTTGGAATGTCTGTGTGAACAACTGTGCTAAGCTGATTTAACCACCATTTAATGTAGTCAGTCAAGCTACACTTTAATAAAAAAAAAAAGGTTGCGAAAAAGTTTATATTATGAGAGTTTAACTCTTGAAATTAATACTTAAACCCGTTATGTATAATGCATTATAAAAGTAGTTTTAATGCATTAATTATGCCTTGTAATGCACCTTATAATGCACTGTACAATCTCATGGATAATTGTAAGCACAGTTAATACATTATAACACTTATCAATTCATTGTTACAGCATGCGTTTTAAATTTGGTTATAATTATTTACGATAAGATATAATGTATTACAACACACATTATGAATGATTATAATGCGTTATACCCTTTAATAACCCTTGATTAATGCATTATACATAAAAGCTTTAAGTAAAAATATTGTGATGAACATTTAACTAAATATTTGTCTTCAACAAAGAAGACACAGGGGTTAAAATGAGTCGATGAATCGTTTATTTGATCAAATGAATTGTATATTTGATCAGTGAATCATTTATTTACATGAACCATGAGAACTGACCGATTCACTGAAATGAATTGGATTTCCAGTGGAATATGAGAGTAGGCAGAGCGTGTTTGATTAAATTTGTTATACTGTTTGATTGGCCAGTGATACTGTCAACGTTTGAGTTCACAGAATGCATCTTCCAGCTCTTTCGGTAGTGACAGCATGCAGATTGGATCTGTTGATGTAAAGCTTTTCTTTGAAAACGACTCACTATCCTTTCGCCAAGTGTGCATGCAACATAATGCAAGTGAACCATACAGATACTTTATACATTAACAAAGATAAACTCAGTCTATGTTTTTCCTGATTTGATTTTCATAGCATCTTCTGTACCCTGAATTCACAGATTGAGCTGGTGTTTTGTGATTTTATCTAGATATTCAACCATTTCAAATATCACCAGGCTGCTTTTTTCTTGTTCAGAAAGCACTTTGCATTTGTCACTAATGTAAAAACCTCATTGTAAATTGTGTGTAATATTTTGTCCAAACACAACATGCGTCCTTTATGAGGAAAAAAGGAACATTTGCACTTTACCGGGGACTTCCGATATCTTTCTTGCCAGTTCTTGCCTCATATCACCTAATGTGAAAATGGGCCTCTTCTGCATTGAATGAAGCCTCTGACGTCCAGCTGGTAGAATGGCCTCTCTAATGCACAATTAAACACTGTAAATGGAGACTGCAGCATCTCGCTCTAATCGAATCACACGAGAGCACTGCATTGTTCTTCTCCATTTAGACGCTCCGCATAATGCATCACCGCAAGTCCTTCTCTGTTTGAGTCAACCGGGGTTGCAGTTCGGGAGAAGGAGGTTAGGAGGGACAGCTGTTGTGCATTCCTGGCTGGGTTATGTCGTGATGTGGATCGACAACAGTGAGCGCAAACCCATACGGCGCCCAGGGCTGGCAGTTTCAAAACCCAGAACATCTGGGTGTCAGTAGAAAAGCAGTCACAGATAGCGAAAAAAAGACACAAAGTGTTCGCTTTCCACAGTCTGGACTGTGCATTTAGCTCCCAGACAAATTCATTGCGCCTGAGTCACAGGCGGGCGTTTTTTGACAGCCACCAGTAACAGAATAACCACCCCTCACCTTGTGTTTTTATCGCTTCACTGTCCTCTCAGTGAATTCTTCCCTCGGCTTTGTGACATTCTTCAAACCCTCAGAGGCTTTTTCCTAGACCCTCTTTTCTCTCGAACAGTCCTAATTGGATCAGTGGAAGTTATCGGGCACTGTTTAACTCATCAAAGCCCTCTCTGTGTCCCGCTGGGTGCCCACGAGCAGAGAGGGCGAGCTTTCCAACACTGCGCTGTCTGTTCGACGCCCCGCAGCCTGCTGTGACATCATCACCCCTCTGCCACAACCTCTGACCCCTAACTATTGACCCCTGCCAACAGAGACCCCTCTGTCTGTGGCTGGAGACGGAGATGGGACAGCTTGCTGGGCGGAAGGGATTGTGAGAAGGTGGTCATTGGTGTAGAATCTGACCTGTGACAAACACTTGGTGTGTTTGCACACTGTCCTTGGCTCTGAGCAGCAGTCTAGGAGGTCAGGTTTGAGGTGGTGGATGTGTGTAGGCCTCTAGGATGACTACATTTAAGTGTGTGATTGCTGATGCAGCTGGTTTTTCTGCTGTATATGATGATGCAATTTTTTACACTGATTGGCTTACTTCTGGAGAGTAATTCTGTGGAAATGAAACTTTGAGATATGGGATTTTATTTCATTTTTGTGAACATATTATTTTTTTGTTTGTTTATGTTTTTGTGGGATTTCGACTTGGAATGGAGTATATTTTTTTGTTGGAATATTATTTTATTTGTTTTTTTGTAAAATTAAGTATATTTTGTGAAATGTAATACATGTTTTAATTAATTTAGCTTTAATTATTTTATTGTAATTTGAAGTATTTTAATTTTATTTTCATTTGATTTTAGTTTTTTATTATTTTATTTTGTAAAATGTATATTTTGTGAAGTTATATAGTGTGTTTTCTTTGATTTGACTTTATTTGAGTTTATTTTACTTTAAGTAAAAACAAGTCAAATAAATAAAATAGGTAAAATGATCATAATTTTATTTTTTATTTGATGTGACTTGATTTTATTTTATTTTTGTAAAATGTTATACATCTTATTACAATGGAGTATGTTTTATTTTTTCTTGGTTTATTTTTTTTTTTTCTTATTTCAGTTTACTTTAAGTAAAAACAAATTAATAAATTGAGTAAAATAAAATGACAAATCTTTTTTTTTTTGGCTTGACTAGATTTTATGATGCTGTTTTATTTTTGGAAAATGTAGTATATTTTTATTATTTTATTTGGCTTAAAAATATATATTTTTATTATTTATTTGTGCTTATTTTTTATTGATTTATTTATGAAATTGAAATGAAATGAAATATAGTATATCTGCAGTTAATCTGTTCTGAGATTGTGTGATGACATATTTGTCTGTGTTTGGTCCAACAGATCTGGAGTGTGCAGATGTTCCCTTATTGACTCCAGGAAGCAAAGAAATGATGTCACAGGCTCTTTTGGCCACATTCAGCGGCTTCACCAGGGAGCAACAGCGGCTCTCCATCCCAAAAGGTCCAATTCTACATCACTTACATCTAAAAAACAAAACTCTCTCTAATAACTCTCTAGAGAAAAATCATATATCCACATTTCTGTAGCTCTCTCTCTCTCTCTTTAAGGGAAATTTCCTGGCTCAGTGTTCTGTAGCACTAGGCTGTTTTTGAAATGCCACAATCAGATTGCCTAAAAAGAGATCTTGCTAGATAGGCACATGGCACTCTGAAGCAGCAGAGGTTATGAATTATGCTTCCCAAACTATGGCAGACCGCAGAATGGCTTTACTTGCTGTGTCTGGGGAGGCTGAAGTCTGTATCGGGTCTGTGTCTGGAAATAGCAGTTGTGGAGTGCATGCACAGTCGAGAGAGAAAGAGAGAGAGAAGAGGTGGTGTGTAGGTCTGTAGGCTAAAATTACAGCTGTTTCAGTTCCTCTCATCGTGGCATCAAATTTATAGCAAAATCAGCTGATAATTTCACACAAGCCACTGGACCTGCGACTAAAATATTGCATGCATCAGCACTACAAGTACACGATACTAGTTTCTTGATAGTTTATGGGCATAGCATGCTTGCTTAAACATTTTTGTAGTTGATCATGAAACATAAACCTAATGTATATTTCTTTAATATGATGCGATCTGTACAATATATGTCATAAAATACAAATTGCATATGCATGTAATGCTGAGATGTGACGTGTTTCTGTTTCCTTTCTCTTCTGTAGACCCCCGCGAGTGGACAGAGGCCCACGTTAGAGAATGGTTGACCTGGACGGTAAATGAGTTCAGTCTGAAGAATGTGGACTTCCATAAGTTCAGCATGGACGGGGCCAATCTCTGTGCACTGGGCAAAGAGCGATTCCTGGATCTGGCACCAGACTTTGTGGGCGACATCCTCTGGGAGCATTTAGAGATGCTGCAGAAAGGTAGACATCCTCCCAGCCTCATGAAAGACACATGTCTTCAATCCCTGTTATTTTAGCATTGAGATAACTGTTATAATTTTTCTTAATATATATATTTTTTGTTTTCATATTAATTTTAGAGAATTTTTATTGTAATTTTGTTGTGTTTTTGTCATTTTTTATTATTATTTTTTTAATATATCTGTATATTTTTTTTCATTTTCATTTTCATTTTAGATTTAATTTATTTTTTTTTAAATTTTGTTGTTTTTGTCATTTTTATTTTAATTTTTATTTATTTATTATTCTTTTTAAATTGTAATATATCTGTATATTTTTAAGTTTATTTTAGTTATTAAAGTACTTAAAAAAATGAGAAATATTGTGTTGGCAGCTAGCTAAAATAAAATATATTTTAAAATATTTTATTTCAGTTAATATTTATTAATTGAAATGTTTTGTTTGTTTGTTTGTTTTTTTAGTTAGCGGTATTAACCCTGTCTTCAGTAAGTTCTTACATTTTTTACTGACATTAATCTGAATGATTATAAATATTACATCCATATTTATTCAATTATTTTAATGTATACATATATTATTTTTATAAATTATATGAATAATTATAGTATTAATATATTTGAATTCATATATTTGAATTTTATTTCATTAATTCTGCTCACTATAGTTCATGAATCTAAATTAGAAACTTGACACATTTGAAACTTGACAGTCATAGGTGTCAGTATATCTGAAACCTTTTTGCAACACTGTTTATTAAAATGTGATTACAAATAGAATATCACCAAATGCATTATTATTATCATATGTCCAAATGAGCAGCTGCTTTACGATAAATACTTCAACTTAGAAACTTCACACATTGATATAGAATTTGACAGATGCATTGCAGAATCACAGGTGTGAGTATATTCAAAGCTCTCAATACAGCTCATCCCATCAGAATTTCGAGCTGTAATGTTTTTTATAAAGTGACTTTTACAGAAGCAGATTTTATAATCTAGATCTTATAACCTGTGCTGTGATTTGTCATGTCAAATGCTGTAAGCATGTATGAGGTGTCACAAGTAAATTCCACTCTGACATGCATATCAAAGCAGTTTCTGTTGCACTACCTTGCACAATCTAATCTGTTATACAAGAAGTTCAGCTTTGAAAGCGTGCATGGTTTCAGTGATGTGTGTCTTCTTCTTCACACAGAAGACCCGAAGCATTTCCCCGTCAACGGTCTGACCTCCAGTTTCCAGGAATCTCGCTACCCCTCCGACTACTTCTTCAGTGAGTATCTGTCCTTTCTTTCAGTTCACGTCATCAGTACATGTTCAGCACTTCAGTCATGACTGTACTAGATGTCGTCTGTCCGTGAAGGCAGTGGAAGAAATCCTCTATTACTTAACGCTTGCCTTAAAGGAGTAGTTCATTCATAAAATTTCGGTATTAACTCACCCTTACGTCATTCAAGTCTAACTTTATTAATACAGAAAGAGTTGTTGCTGTCGAGCTAAGAAGTACTAGAAAAGCACCATGAAAGTCTGAAGTCATACATGGCTTTGAAATGTAATTAGGGATGCAGTGATATTAAAACTGATGATTATTTTCTTGTTATCGGCAATAATGTTGGTGATATTAATTATTTTGTCTAAATAGCTAAAATAAATAACTAAAATCAGTTGTTTTCAGTGCTACAAGTGAATTTAGGCATCACATTATAATATACAGTATGAAAAATGGATATTTATTGTATAATGGTTAAGTACCAGTATCAATATTTGCTAATACTCATTAATATTTACATAGTGAAAGTGTTAATAGTGTTTTATAAGTGAATTTTAAGTAAGAATTAGATGATAGCAGAAGTACTCCAAATGTAAATCATTAAAAATCTAAAATTGACCAATACAATAAATAATCTCTAATTTTAGCCAATAACCGATATTGTAACCGATATATGATGAATCCCTGCATGTAAGTCTGACTGTGAGTCCACTGTAGATCTCAAATCAAACATGGCAACTATAGTGCAGATCAATTAATTAAAGCCTAAATTAATTAGTAATTGTCTCATAACCAAACATAATCATGTTATTTTGTAGTGCAGACCAGTTATTTCAGTATCATTTATATACTATTATAGTTTTTGTTGATTATTTTTAATTAGATTATTTTTTTTTATATATTAGTGTTTGCCATTTTATTTGTATGACTTTATAGTTTTTATTCAGTTTTAGTTTTAGTTATTTAGTGCTTCAACTAAAAAAAATGTCTTGGCAGCTAGCTGAAATATGCATGCATATTTATATGTGTGTGTGTGTGTACATATATATATATATATATATATATATATATATATATATATATATATATATATATATATATATATATGTGACCCTGGACCACAAAACCAGTCATAAGTGTCAATTTTTCAAAATAAGCTTTCCATTGATGTATTATTTGTTAGGATAGGATAATATTTGGCTGAGATACAACTATTTGAAAATCTGGAATCTGGGGGTGTAAAAAAAATCTAAATACTGAGAAAATAACCTTTAAAGTTGTCCAAGTTAAGTTCTTAGCAATGCATATTACTAATCAAAAATTATGTTTTGATATATTTACAGTATGAAATTTACAAAAAATCTTCATGGTACATGATCTTTACTTAATATACTAATGATTTTTGACATAAAACAAAAATCTATAATTTTGACCCATCCAATGTATTTTTGGCTATTGCTAAAAATAAACCCCAGCGACTTAAGACTGGTTTTGTGGTCCAGGGTCACATATATGTATATATATGTGTGTATATGTATATATATATATATATATATATATATATATAATAACCCTAGTGCCGACAGTCTTTGGTCACTATGAACTGTCATAATATGGAAAAGGTCTATACAAATACTGTTCTTTTTAAATTTGTCATGTCTTTGTCATTCTTTCCTCCAGACTATGGCATTGAACATCCTCAGTGCGTCCCTCCATCAGAATACTCAGAGCCGAGCTTCATCACAGAGTCCTACCAGACCCTCCACCCGATCAGCTCAGAAGACCTGCTGTCGCTCAAATACGAGAGCGAGTATCCAAATGTTATACTGCGAGACACGCCTCTCAATCCGCTGCAGGGAGACTATTTTTCAGTCAAACAGGAAGTTGTGTCACCCGACAACATGTGTGTGGGTCGCATTAGCAAAGGTGAGTATGGGCCAAAGGTCACGCTTTTCGATGAAAACGAACCAGTGTTAGATTAATACGGCATAAACGTTCGGGAGGCGAAAGCTAATTCCTCTGGTCTTAGATGCGTGTTTTACGATCTCCCATCGGGGTTTAAATTGATCCCCATCACCCCCGCAGTGATCAGCAGTGTGTGGTCTCCAAAACGCCACTTTCATCTCGCAATACTGCAGTTATGCACGCAGTGCCAGGGAATGAAGTAGACCGTTGGGTTTCTTCGCGGTTCTATCTTACACCATCTCGAGATGCTCTCGACTGCGGTGGGGAAGAAGGAGAGAAAAACAAAGCTGTTTGCTTCAAAGTGAGAGATGTTTGAAGCCACAGAGCACTGGTAGCTGTCTTTTGTGTCAAGGCGTCCGCGTGAGGTTACGTTACTGGGGTACGAGGTGTTTTTGTGAACCTTAGGTTCTTGTAAGGAGCGAGAGGTGTAAAGTGTGAAAAGAGCGTTCGGTTTCTCATGAAGTAACTTTACCTCATGTACGTCTGGTTTCGCTCCCGCTCGTCGAATAAACAGCTCTCCCGTCTAACCGTCGTGCAGCTGAACAAATGATCGCGATTTGGATTGGACGTTGATATTTGTTAAAGTCACTTGTATGTTTTTGAACAAGGCTGAGATCTGGGTTTTCGCCCTCTAGGTACGAGTAAATCCCAGCTTTGGCAACGGCGCTGTGTTTTTCCTGCGTGGGAAAGTATTTGTGGTGCCACCAAACTCGCATGTGGCTTCAATTTTTCAGCTGAGGATTTCAGGATCAGACCCAGCTCTGTATTATCTTTCATTCTGTAATTGACATTCAATCGAGACCGGCCTTTTATCTCCAGCTTGGCCAAAAATAGAGAAGCAATTTGTTTAGATTTTCTTCCAATTAGAGAAAACCCAAACATTTCCACATGGAAATTGTGTAAGAGAAACACAGTGTGGTGTGTTCTGGATTTTTCCATGTGGTTGGGTCTAGACTGCTTGTGAACTTCTCTGGCTGGTGGAGTTGCCAAACTTTGCACCTTCTATAACCAAAGACATTGGGTTCATGGGTAGAAATAAAGGCCAGGGGCCTCATTTATAAAATATATGTATAATCCGATTTGATCCTAAATTCCATGCATTTCATCCTACGTAACAAGTGAGGAACAAATCAGGATTTATAAAGTCAAAAGCTGACATGAAAATGTTCTTAAGTGTGAAGCAACTGAAAAGCAAGCATGCAAACTTCTTGCACTCTTATATACCATTAATGAAAGTGATACAACATTGTTTATTAAAATGTAAAGATAATATGCATTAACATTATTATATGTGCAAGTGGGCAACTACTTTGTAATAAATGTCACTGAAAAAATACATTATATTTGATTTCCTGGAAAAAAAAAAAAAAAAAAAAACTTTTTTTCTTTTTGTTTGTTTTATTAGGAACTTGTACGTTCATATTTAGGAACATTTGGTGTTATTTTAGCATAACTGAGATACTATTATAGTTATATATATATATATATATAATTTATTTTTTTCAGTTTTGTTTATTTTAGTGCATCAGCTTACATTTATTTTATTTTAGTTAGCATTTATTTTATTTCAAACAACTTTTTTTTTTTTTCATGGTTTTAATTTTGGTTTTAGTTAACTATAAGAACCCTGGATCATTTTATGCATGTCTTTATAAATGAGGACCCTGATATTTAAAGGAGAAGCCTGTCGGTCACCATACTACTGTTACACGCTGTTATTGTTTTCTGTGGAGATATTTTGAAGAATGTACATGCTCCTCTTTTCCAGAAAAAAAAAAAAAATCATACATTGGGTCAAAACACTGTCTGTTTGAATATGTGGAATGACAAATGACTGTGAATGATGTTTAATAACAATGAAATCTCCATCGCAGGTAAGCTGGGAGGTCAGGATTCATTTGAGAGCGTTGACAGTTTCGAGAGCTGCGACAGACTGACGCAGTCCTGGAGTAGTCAGTCGTCATTCAACAGCCTACAGAGAGTTCCCTCCTACGACAGCTTCGACTCGGAGGACTATCCCACCGCACTGCACGGACACAAACCAAAGGGAACCTTCAAAGACTACGTACGGGAGCGCTCGGACCTCAGCAAGGACAAACCAGTCATCCCCGCGGCTGCGCTCGCTGGCTACACAGGTCAGCATTACCCCGCATTCAATCATTCACCGCTCATGTCCACAGCCTACTCATGCAATAAACCCAAATGAGTCAGAATTCAAATAAGCACAAGACAGAAAGCCAGCGCCTTGAGACATAGCCTAGTTTCACAGTCATACACAAGACAATAACTTTACGGAAGTTAGTACTTTGTACCATGCTCAACATCTTTTGTAATATTATAATGTTATTATGTTTTTTGGACATGTACCATGGTACTGGCATGGTATTCTTTGAAGTATGACTGAAGTTTGACTTGGAAATAATTTAGAAAAAATACAATGGTACTTTATTATTACCACAGTATTCTTGGAAGTACCATGTAAATATGATATCAAATACCATATCTTATATTATTTATGATATTATGTACTATATCATATAGAAAATACATTATCCTATATATCAGAAATCATATGATATACTGTATATATCATATCAACAACCATATGATGTTATTGCACACATCATATCATGAATCATATTTTGTCATATTAAATACCATATCCTATGCTTTTTGATATGAAATGGTAAATAGCATGTCATGCTATTCCATATATGATATCATAAATCACATAAAAAAAATAACACATACCATATTTCCATACCACAAAACCATTATTCCATATATGATATTGCATACCATATCATAGTAAAAATCATGTATTATTCTAAATATTATATCATAAATAAAATTAAATAGTGCATACCATATCATATGCTGTATACCATATCAAAAAGCATGTTATTCCATATATCATAACTCATATATCTTGTTGCATACCATATCATATACTGTATACCATATCATATTAAAAACCATGTATTATTCTAAATATCGTATCATAAATCATATGATATAGTGCATACCATATCATATGCTGTATATCATACAAAAAGCATATTATTCCATATGTCATATTATATATCTTATTGCATACCAGATCATATCAAAAAGAATATGACCTTATATCATAAATCATATTCATATATCATATCGCATACCATATGATATAATCCACATATCAAAAAGCCATATGTTGTTGTATCATATATCAAATAACATCATATCAAATAGCATTTGATGTTATTCCATATGTCATATGCCACACAATAAACCTACAGCGACAAATGAAACATTTATGTTGAAAAAAGGAATCGGCAAGCATTTGGAATCACAAGCTTATGCACAAGTCCTGCAAACCAGACGTCTCGTCTTGTGTTACTGGGACACGGTTGCTACTGGATCGGTGAAGACGAGTCGTGCACCAGTTTTGAATGCATGGGTGCACTCGGTAACCGCAGAGCCACATTTGTTACATGACTGTAAGAAAGTCATGGCAGTGTTTTTGTGAGTGCGGCTGCAGCAGCGTGTACCACCAGACATGCCACACCCCGGCCTCTTCACATCAAAACACAGCGCGTTCGTTCTCTCGCGCTCCCTCCCTGTCTCTTTCTCGCCGCTTTTGTCACTGCCACCAGCTCTCTGTTTCTTTTTCTGCTGTTTTCATCTTGTACTCCTTATCTGCGGCCCACATCTCAACCCATTTCCCAGGTCGTCTTGGCAACAGAGGGTGCCGCACAAAGTGATAGCAGCCCTGTGCACTTAAGATGAGAGCTCCTTTATCGGCCCATCTTCGAGGGGCTTTTTTAACCTTGTGCCATATGTCTCAAACCTACCTGCTCATGTATGTGAAAACGCAACAGAAAAACACTTCCCAACCGTAAAAGAGGCTGCACTCACTCTGTGTATTTCTATTTTGGGAAACTAAGGTTTCTCTGAACATATTTGCCTGTACCTGAGTTGGAATTCTCCATACTAGATCCGAGCTCAAAAAACGAGACATAATAGCCATATTTCACGTAAGAGATTGTAAAGTGCAGTTGTTTCTGTATATGTGCACATGCATGAGGAATGCTGCAAAACATATTTCTATAATGGACAGAACTACCTGTTTTTATGAGCATTACCGCAGTGTCAACACAACAGCCTTCAGAGTTCAGAGATGAGGTCGATAAAGCCAGCAAGTGACAAAAAAGATCTATTTGCTCGCAGAGCTCTGAGGTTTCGTGTTTGTCATCATTAATCACATACGCACGTACAAATCCATCAGATCTGTGAGGAGAGCAGCACAACCACAGTACCGCGACGCACTTTCTTCAGCGAAGGCTGATTTTTAACTTTATAGGGCGGCTTCCTTATAGAGATGCATGCACACATTAAAGGGACAGTTCACCCAAAAAAAAAAAACTCATCATTTACTTGTAGACCGCAAAAGGACGTTTCGAAGAATGTTCATGCTGGGTTTTTTTTTGTTTTGTTTTTTTCCATATAGTGAAAGTGAATGGGGACTGGGTGGTCCAGCTCCAAAAATGACAAAAAAAAAAGTGGCATAAGAATGGCTAATATGACTAGGTATGACAGTCCAACTCTTCCGAAACGTTATTTTAACATCATTTTAAAACACTCGAGAACCAATGACATTTGACATTACTGACAACTACTTTGGTAGCACTTTAAAATATCAATGCATTAACTAACAGTGAGCAATATTTACAGTATCTATTCCATTTATTATTCTTTGTGAATGTTAGTTAATAAAAATACACCCATTCATTGTTAGTTCATGTTAGCTCAGGTCCATCAAATAATAGCTTTTGATTGTAATAATGCATTAGATGTTAAAATTAACCCGAACTAAGATTAATAGATACTTTAAACTAATGTAGCTAATGTAGTTAACTAATGTTACAAAATGGGACCTTATTGTAAAGTGTTACCATTACTTTTATGTGTTTTGGATATTGGTCACCATTCACTTTCATTGTACGGAAAAGTGCAGCGTGAACATTCTGTTAAACATCTTCTTTTGTGTTTTATGGAAGAAAGAAAGAAAGTTATACAAATATGGAATGACATGAGGGCGAGTAAAAACACTAATTCACGCAAAAAAAAAAAAAAAAAAAAAAAAAATTTAAGGTGAGCTATCCTTTTAAGCCCAGTGTTAGCAAGCCAAGTTGTTTTCAATAATCCTTGCCTTTGCTTGTCGTAATCATGCGCTCACTTCAAGTAAAGTGGCCTTAATGTACTTTTAAAGCTTTGCTGAAAGTCCGCGGTGGATTTGTCTGTCAGTCTGAGGGTTTGGTTCAGGCATGTAGAGGACAGACCGATTGCTTTCCGTTCCTGGCCCCTTTGGGTCTGATGAGGGTGTGTTACAGTAGCTGAGCTTATGGAATGTGTTTTAATGCATTTATGTACATAAACAGATTACTACATTGATCCAGATGAGTGATTTTAGTGATTCATATGTTTAGATGGAGACAAAGAGAGGCGGGCGGACAGACAGAGATGGAGAGGGTTAGAATGAACTGTTGAATTGTTGATGAGATAATCTGTTGCAGAATTGCATTAGTGTTTTATTGCATTATCGGCAAGGATATTTTTAGCTGGATGTAATACGCAGTGGGGAATTCACTAAGAATGAATTGTGCCTGCTGTTATCACCATGTATTTTGCATGTGCGTTGCTTTCCCGCCCAATGCACCAAAGGAATAATGCAGATTAGGTAACTGAATAAATGTAGCAGAACTCTGTATACAGTCTAGGCTTAAAGTAATAATGTGAGATTATTACTTTACATTATGACATTATGTGACATAATGTGACGTCTGTCTTCTGAATAATGTGCTAATCTAAAATAAGCCTTGAAAGCATAGAAATTAGGGATGCACAGTATTAAAATTCTGCCCGATTACACTATTTATTTATTATTTTTTTATTTATTTTGTTGTTGATGACCGATAAATGAACAAGATTAACATTTTATACTACTGTTTAAATAAATGAAAAATTTAATAATTTTAAATGCTATATGTATATGTGTGTGTATATATATGTGTGTGTTTGTGTGTTCGTATGTGTGTGTGTGTGTGTTATAACCAATACAATAACAAGATTACATTTCTGTTACATTGAATACTTAAAATACTCAATTTAGGCATCACATTAAATTATACAGAATGGAAAAAAAAGTATTTATTGTGATTTTTTATTTCATTTGATTGATTTATATTGATTTTGCTTTGAAATGACATCAAAGGTAATCTAAATGTAAAAGCAGGGGAAAAGAGCATGTACAATTCATTATCCAATATTGATAGCTCACTGATAAATGTAATAATCTTTAATATTGCCAATTAATAATCAATATGGTATATCTTCTAGCTATATCTTATACCTGTATCTTGTGCATCCCTAAACCTTCAGGGAACCTTTTGCAGGGCATTGAGAGTCTCTCTCTTCTCTTCGCTTTTGTTTTGCAGCAGGTGTAATATGAAATGACGGTTCATTTTAATGCACACAAACCACAAGATGAAGAGAAAGCAAAGCTTATCTAGACGGGTGCACGAGCTGCTTTGCTGCTGCCTACACGCTGTGAAGCTCTTGCAGGATAGATCTCGCTCTGTAGGTCAACACAACCGCATAAACTCTTCATGCTAGTCCTTAAATTGCTTCTCACAATCAAATGCATTAAGATGCACGTTCACAATATTTCAAATGCCTCCTTAAGTATGTCACAGTGCAGAAAGGCTATAGTCTTTAAAGTTGACCCCGGCGCAGTTAGGGGTGAATGCGATGCTGAAGCCTGTGAGAAAAGCCTCTCGGTTTGCAGATGTCCGCCAAGGGCTTCACTCTCTCACACCCACACAGCCGTTCACACACGTCGACATCACACACGTGTGCTTTCAGATACATCCGGGCGACATGCAGACATATATACATCATGGCCTGCGTGATCAAATACATTTATCCGCCAGATATTTAGCCTTGGGGCAAAATCCAAATGATGTCAGTGCTTTGGAATTCACATAAAGAGTCCAAAGCAGATGGGGCAAGAGGAAAAACAAGCCCAAGATGAACTACGAGAAGTTGAGTCGCGGTCTGCGCTACTACTACGACAAAAACATCATCCACAAGACGTCCGGCAAGCGCTACGTCTACCGCTTTGTGTGTGACTTGAAAAGCCTGCTGGGATACACTCCCGAAGAGCTGCACACCATGTTAGACGTCAAGCCTGACACGGATGAGTAAACTTCGGACATCGAAAATAAAAGAAGGCTGAAAAAGTCCCTCAAAGACCCTGGAAAGAAAACGGGGCGTCCATTTTCGGGTCCAATCACATTCCATCTTAACACTTAGTCGTGGTCCAGTCTTGTTTTGAGCTCACACGGGACAAAAAAAGAGGAAGCGTCAAAACATTTACCAAAGTTTAGAATCCGTAGACTTTGTATTGTTTATAGCTCTGCGGGAAGGGAAAACTCTAAGTTCAGGTAGAACTGCCGTTTTGACCCAGTAGCACAAACACCGGGAAGGAACAGAGGACAATGAGATGGACGTTTCTTGGACTGAACGCTCCTGTTATTAAACCCGTTGCCAAAATTAGAGACAAGAGGAATATCGCAGAAATATTTACGATTGAGTTACTGTTTCTGTCTCCTTGCATACCCAAACACGAGGAAGAGTTCTCAGCCGGACCAAAAAGTTTTTTATTTTTTTATAGTTTCTTAAAGGTCTATATGTGTCAGTATTAATGTGTCGTATTGCGATGCTGTCCGGACAGAGATTGCACGTTTTCATATGAAGGTTTATTGAAGTCAAACTGTGCTTAGATAGTCTCTCCGCTTCATTTTAAGGTCACGGCCGGTTATGGCTTGCTCTTACCACGATGTCCATAGCTGAAAACACTGTTTTTGATCACCAGATCAAAATAGATACCAGAGTCTCGCCCTTTTCAGTTGAAAGAGGTGTACCTCAGTCAAACTGAGAGTGTGAGCGAGAGATGCAAATGAAAGCGGCCGTTGGCTTCTTCAACGGTGAGACGCTTGTGGTGAAAACGAGGTGTCGTTTTATCGCTTGTATTAAGACAAAAGACATCAAACGTTTCTTGCCTCGGTTTGTTTGTACGTGAATGGTTTTTCGTAAAGTTTTGCCTTAATATAGCACACCGTCTTTCTGGACTTACTGTGTTCTCTCAAGGTTGACTGCAACGTGTGGGTTGGTGACAACTGAAATGTCACTCAACCGGGCCTCAAACGGTTTGCTGAACCGAAAGCCATAAAGCCTAGGCCTTTTAACCTTGAGACAGACATGGCGACGTTAGCCATGGTGAAAAGCGCACGCTTCAGCATGCATCTGGATTGGCGAAGTACATGAGATGGATTTCGCAGCATGAGATGGATTTCTGTTGGGCTGCGTTTGATTTTCCAGATGGTTTGTGAAAGTGTTACTGTCAGTGGCCGATAGAATGATAAGATAGGAGGAAGACCAGAACATGCTGGTACTTTCGGCAGCTTTAAAGATGATGGCGTGTGCTTCTACTGGCTAACAAACGTCACGAGATTGTAATCGCAAATGGGAGTAAGTTTCGTAATGGTTCATATAAATGCAGTATTATGGACTATTTTAGTTGTCGCTGAGTGCGACTTAAGCCAGAGTTATATTACAGTGTCCATGAAATGAATAACGTACTTTATTATTCGGAGAAACAGCTCATGAAAAATCTTACCAGTATTTTCAGTACTTTTAAGGTTTAAAAAGACTGAATGGCAGTCAGATTCAATTTGTGTTTCACTGTGTGGGAAGGGTCTCGTACACAAGACCTTGTGGGAAAAGCCAAAGTAAAGAACGTTCTTCTAAGAAAACAAACCGTTATTGTTTACAGTGGCAGAATGCTACCCATCCTGATTGGTGTAGCTTTGGAATTGTCTGTTTTTACAGATAACATTTCATAAAATGGCTAGATTAAACAATAAACTGGGAAGGCATTCATGAGAGCTCAGAATGAAAGTCTTTAATTCAGAGATGAGCTCGTTTTAGTCGCAACCGTCCTGCCATGAACAACAACAAAAGTGCTATGTCACCTGAACAAGCAGTGTTAAAAATCTCTCTGGAATAACAAGAAGAAAGCGCGAGTTTGTAAAAGCCACAACCGAAAGCCAGCGGCATATTCCTTTTTTTTGTTTTTGTTTTAATAAGGTCCAAATCATAATGCAGTCTTTGTCCTGATTGTAAAAGTGATGCATTTTGTGCGAAAATGAACACTTTTGACAGATACACACGTGCATATTCGTATTGACGAGTGTTTTTATTTCCCCACAATTTTGCCTTATTTTGTATGTTTTATATTTCTGTATGTTTTGTTAAAATGAGAATTTTAATGTATTTAGTTCACAAACATTTTGATATTTTTCAGTAATTTATATTTGATAAACTTTGAAATATGAGATGCAGACAGCTGGTGCTTTCGTGGAAAAAAAAAAAAAAAAGATAAGGTAGCGCAGGACAAAATGTAGCGAATTTTCTTTTATATGAAACGACAAAAAAGAGAAAAAAAAAGTCAAATTTAAGGAATTTAAAACCTGTCTGCTTATACAGTTCTGTATAGATAAGGCTGATGCTGGCCCATCATTATGTTCCGCTGGAGAGTTTTATAAACAGTAGCTTCTATTTCTTATTGTACTTTAAATTGTTATGTTATTAAAATATATGTGGAGAAAATGATTCATGTGTGTCTTTATTATTTCAAAATGAATATTTGGGCAATAATGCTGAATCAAAGTGGCACGAAGGAAGACGCCCATAGCAACCCAATGCTCGCACAAACACAGGTATGAAGTTGCAAACACACGCAGTTATCACCTTGCAGCTCTGCAGGCTTTGCGGCAGATTTGTGGTTTTGTTTATTATGAGTCTTGGTTAAATGAGCAGCTCGTTTCTTTCTTTGCTAATCATCATAAATACCACAGCTGCAGTTTTTCATCGTCACATCACGGAAAGACAGAAGCTGCTGCCTTTGATTCTCACACTTAAGACTGACGGCACCTTTGGCCGTCGTATGCCGGGGCTTTACACGCGCCACAGGCTCTTCTGAGGAAGGGGACGGGAATATGTTGCCCCTGACGTAAGAACTAAAATGGGCACACTGAGTCCATTCATAAGTGTAACCTCACAGTACAATAAATTGCAATTGACAAGGGCCGTCTCTTCTTTTTATGACTGTCTGTCCACTCTGTCAAGATCCAAAGACTCTTTCTTGACTACACAAATATGGGTGTACATTGCTAAAGCATTAAAAAAACATCACACATACAGTCGGGTCTAGACACAGAATAAAAGGTACAAAAGCTGTCACTGGGCCGGTATCCTAATATGTACTTTTAAAGTACTATTATGCATTTTTAAGGTATTAATATGTATATTTTAGGGGTAAATAAGGTTCAGAGATGTACATTTTAGCTTTTGCACCTTAGAGTCCCGTCCTACTTAGAAGCTTTGTACCTTTTTTTTCAGAGAATTTAATTTAAACCCATAATAAACAAGGAGTTTTAGGATTTTGAACAACGTAAAATGAAGAAAATATTTCTAGGTCACTAATCAAATAAGTACATTTGTGTACATCATGTGACTGCTTTATACAGATGTTCAGTTGTTCGTTTCCATCTCTCATCAAAAAGAAAGAGAGAGCAACCAAACACTAAGACATTTTGAAATGCATGTTAATGTTTTAACTGCTATGCTGTTTAGAATTAGCATTTTTTGCATATATGTAAGTTATGGATCGGCACATATTTTGTGCATACATGTGAGTAGGTTATGGATATTATTTAGATATACCACATATAAACTATTGATGTGCCATAGTGTTTTCTTAACATACATTGCAGGTGAGGAAGGGCGCTGCGATTAGAAATTTCTACATTTTTCCCCTTTTTCTAGGAAATATTCTTACTTTTCAAAGATATGTGCCTCAAGGTGTCCATGCCCACTTTTCGAATTGTTCCTACGCTGATGCATTTGAACTGGCAGGGGATCCACCAGGTACAAGTGATAGATTTCACAATTTAGCTGAAAATCTTTGTACGGGTCTCGCTTCTGTGGAAAGAAAGAGTCAGTGGGTTGTGCAAAATCAGAGCACAGGGCAAAAAAGTGACTTTTCTATATTATTTTGTCTGCAATAGTTGCATATACTGTTGTCTTTTGGTAACTAGGTCCGGAAATGTCTGTGTTCTGAGTCGATAAATAGTGTTAGTCGGTCACGGTGGTCTGATATTCTGCCAATCAGCATTTTCTATTTAGGTACATATTGTATTCCAGTATGCTCGTTGTAGATGCCATTTCTGTCTTTGACATTTGCACACAACATCCAAGATATTCTGTCCAATTTTGTGACGTTTAATTTTTATTCCAGGCATATTCCAGCACAAAATACTTGGTCTCCTATACATACTCATGTACATCTTATATGAAGATATATTCAAAATGGGGGCTGAAAGTAATGTTGGTTTGAATGAGATCAATGAAAGACAAGTAGTTTATCACTTGCTAAGGGCAAAACACTACAGGTGAATAGGGCCAACATATTTACTAAAAGATATCTCCTCACTTTCCCCAGCTGATTAATCGCAGTACACTGAAATAATTGTTTTGGATCACAAGTTTGTTTAAATACGCAAATGAGGAATTATCTAATTATACGCACTTGTTTTCATTCATTTTCAGAACAGAAATCTAAAAACATAAAAGCAAGGTTCAGAATTTGTGTTTCATTTTGTCGACCTATTAAATGTTTTTAACAATGGGATTCAACATATTGAGTTTTCAACATATTGAAAGAAGTTACGGAAGCCTAAAATTGACCAGTGCATGAAAGATTTCTGCTGTAGTGTCTTGCCTTAAATGTTTCATTCTCCAAAAATCTCCTAATGTCCACAACTGACCACACACACACAATGTTCAAGGTCTGTGTGTTCTAGACATCATTCAGCAGGTTCACGTTTGCAGGTGGTTCCTCTCTTGCCTTCACCTTTGTCTGCTTTAGATCCGCATGCAACAGTTATCACATGCTTCACCCATACACACACTAGTGCATTTCATCTCATCACTTGTTCATAAAGATCTGATCTTGCTAAAAATAATGCTTTGATGGTACCTTCAATATGCATAGAATTATAAATGTAGTGTGTCTGAGAAGCATATGTTTTTTTTTTTTTTGCACTATGCAGTTGAAAAATGCTGAAAATGGTTGTCAGGTTACACAAACACGGTGTATCTGTGGGTTTGAAGGCACCTACAGTTGGGGATTTCAAAAGGGTAATTTTCATATCTGACTGAGGTAATTTTCCATTACGGTTGAGTGAAAAAAAAACGAAAGAAAGGCAGAGAAAGAAAAAAACCTCTTTGCAAGTGCAAAAGTGTCATAAGTGGTGAAGTTAGGTGATGTCCTATGCCTGCAGGCTGTTGAAGAATTTCTCTGTCTCTCTCTAGTACGCACACACACACACACACAGCTTCAAGCGTCCTATGCAGAAGATGGAGGACTGTGTGGAGTCTGAGCACAAATATTTATGCTGAAGTCTATGGCTGGTCTCAGCTGTCTCCTGTATCCTACCATCAGAGTACAAGCAGACAAATGCCCCCGAAAATTTGAAATAAAATTGAGTGAATTCCTGCAGCATCAGCAGCAAACAGAATTGCAAGTATAATGACTATTTTTAAAGTTTCAATTCAAAGTAGTGGGTCCACATAACTAGAACAGGTGCATGGTCAAAAAGAACCAAAATGAAAGAAATAATAAAAAGCACACAGTTTTATCTGCTCTTATAAAACTGTAATAACAAAGGTCTTCGTCAGCTGCCTTGTTTGAGTCAAAAAATAATATATTAAAGGAATAATTCACCCAAAAAGGAAAATTTGCTGAAAAATTAGCCTAGATGAGTTTGTTTCTTCACTGTAACACATCCATTTTTCACTAGAGGAAGCACTATTATGGATTATGGACTTATATTTTGGACAGAACCAATTGTTGGAAGTTAAAAACATCTTGATGCATATGTTTTGTTTTGTTTTTTGCTTTTTGTTCAGGTGATGAGAGCTTTTGTCTTCTCAAGATGTTAACTGATGGACTGGAGTGTTGTGGAATATTGTGTATAGAGGATCCACTGGTGAGCAAGTGATGCACTCGCAGTGGCTCTAGTAACATTATCGCAATAAGTTTCTCCAGTTCTGAATCTGAATCTTTCAGAATCTGAAATCGGATTGGATTCACTGCATGTAAACACACCTAATGACATCTGACTGAGCTTCCGCCTGATTTTTATGTCGCTACCGCCTGGTCCCGTCATGTGGTGATGTGAGGCTATCTGTGCTCCGAAAGCCAATCTTATTGTGATAAATTAGCTCACAAAATGCGCCATGTATCCCCGTGAGGAGATGGATAACATGGCTTAACATGGCCCTCATGACGCATGTTAAGCTCCTCTCACTGGTTCCATTACGCCAGAGCTTGTGAAATACGAGCCCATTCCTGGTTCCCCAATGTCCTCTTCATAACAGCGTTTTCTATTCTGGGCTCATTGTCCTGAACGGTCGAATCTGGTTCGGGTCAATATTACCAGGGATCAGTAACACTGTCTTGGGACTTCATTACAGCCCCATAACCGATCCTACTGGACTATCAGTGTCTGATCTATCTCTATTCTCATGGTTTCAGCGATGACTCATGATCTGCCGGCAAATTATTATCTTTATTTTAACCCATTTACTGTAAGCCTTTAGGTAAAGGTGCCAAATGCTTTCTTTTTTTCATCTGGAAATATTTGTTTACTATGAAATGCACATGGCAACTTTAGTTTGTTTGTTTGTTTTAATATCAAATATTTACATGCATAATTATTCTAATTCTGACATCTCTTAAAAATAAACGCATTAATGGGTTGATCTATTAATTTATCACAAAATATACAGTACAGACCAAAAGTTTGGACACACCTTCTCATTCAAAGAGTTTTCTTTATTTTCATGACTATGAAAATTGTAGATTCACACTGAAG
>JAFVLL020012980.1:0-14682 GCA_021397915.2 Tor tambroides | reverse complement strand
ATATATATATATATATATATATATATATATATATATATTTGGCCCTGGACCACAAAACCATAAGGGTCCATTTTTTTAAATTGAGATTTATACATCATTTGAAAGCTGAATAAATAAGCTTTCCATTCATGTTTCCATGTTTCCATTCATCATATGGTTTGTTAGGATAGGACAATATTTGCCTGAGATACAACTATTTGAAAATCTGGAATTTGAGGGTGCAAAAAAATCTAAATACTGAGAAAACTGTCTTTAAAGTTGTCCAAATGAAGTTCTTAGCAATGCATATTACTAATTAAAAATTAAGTTTTGATATATTCACGGGAGGAAATTTACAAAATATCTTCATGGAACATGATCTTTACTTAATATCCTAATGATTTTTGGCATAAAAGAAAAATCAATAATTTTGACCCATACAATGTATTTTTGGCTATTGATACAAATATAACCGTGCAACATAAGACTGGTTTTGTGGTCCAGGGTCACATATCATAATGTAGTTACTGGAAATCAGAAAGGTTTGGATAATCTAGTGAAGTAAATGCTTTCTAAAGGATAGGCTTACTTATGTAACACTTAAGGTAAAAAGAAACAAATAAAAAAATAAGAGACAAAACTATGGGGCCGCTAAAGGGACATGGTGATGGTACATAAAATGAGATAGGAGAAAAAAATTATATGCTTTTGCATTCTCTCACAAAACTTTTGCTTTCCCCTGAGAAACCTTGTGTTCACTTGCAAAAATTTAGTTTGGAAATAATATGAGGTGGGACAAAAAAACATTTCAGTGCTCTTGTGAACGAACACAGAGTTTCTCAGGGAAGTGCGATAAGTTTGCGAACGAATGCAAAAGAATGCAAAAGAACGCAAAGTTTCTCAGGAAAACACAATACTGTGCAAGTGCAAAAGTATTTTTCCTCCCATCTTATATTTTTTCCATGACCATGTCCACTTAGAGAGTCTGTACAAAACACTGAAGCTAATATTTAAAACAGGCTGGCTATTGATATAGAGCTTGATATAGATAGTTTTGATTCAATTTGATTAATTATGTTTACACAGAAATGTCCATTTTGCTTGAACATATGAAAGAAATCCTTTATTTGCTAATGCTAATGATTATACAGGACAGTGTTTTAAATGCATTCAAACTGGTGAATTGTCTTTTAGAACTATTAAATAAAAATGACTCTTAAGAGTCCTTAAGAGACTCTTAATTTGTTTCAGGAATCAGGTACAGTAACACTTCTTTCAATATTTGTTTTTGATTCACTAAAAGCAACTTGTATGAGTCATGGTTATGTTTATAAATTGAACTGTTTGACCCTTTGAAAAGAATCGGCTCATTAGAGCCATTTGTTTGTGAATCAGACTGCACTGCTTGTGTTAGTTTTTGCATGCAGCCTGCAGAATAACTCAATATAAAATATAATCTTTTTTGCTTCACATTCAGCGTAGACTCTAAACTCACTTTCACATCTAGAATTGGGACACATCCCACTCCATGTTTTACTCCCTGTTTCTCACGTGTAATTAATGTGAAAATGTCCTGCTCACTGACATTTGCACACATATTTATACTGCGGTATAGCAAAATCCCTACACTTGTATGTATATAACATCATGTTACAACACCAGTGCTTTTGCTAATTGTTCACCTCTCGACAAGGTGATATTTGTGTGCGTGCCGCAGTACGACAAGCTTCATTTACAAACCCTCACTTGTCCTGAATTCATTTGGAGCTCCTGACACGTCTCCCAGCGAGGCACATTGGATATGGTCCAAAGCTTAACGCTAGCTAAACATCCCCTACGGCTAACGTGGAGCAGCAGAGGTTTCCATATCATTAGAGAAATGCCCACAGAGCTCTATCAGCGCTATCACAGCGGAGCCTGCATCGCTGCTGATATTACACCTGGCCGGCGTGCTCATTTCAAGTGACTCCAAATACGCCACAGCATGGGAAATTTAAACTTGTTTGGAGTCGGTTAAGTTCAGGCCAGAGAGTCTCGTCTCATTGTCTGCGGTTGGAGAACTTGTCGGCTGACATGCTGTCCATATTCTTGTGCTTGTTTTTCATCAGAAAGCTTTTTATGAACCCGTGTACTTGCCATTTCGATGTGGGCAGAAGCAGACACCTTAATTTTCTGCCGGCCTTCTCTTTGATGTACTTGCCTGCATTCCGTCAATACGCCTCATAATGATTTCAACTCAAAGCAGAGGTGAGACAAGTAAGTGGGCAACTGTTGTTATCAGAGGCGCTACAAATTAGTGTGAAGTATGACTGCTAATTAGAAAACATAGTGAGAACTTGTTTTTCCGCCATTATTTGTCTGATAATACAATCATCCTTCATAAAGTCAATGTGAAACGCCTTTCACAACCCACTTATTTGCGTATTCTGAAGTTTTTCCAAGAAAAACAGTATGAAAAATGGGACTCAGGGGGTGTTTACATGACACTGTTTAAAAATGGAAAACTTTTTTTATGTGTTTTGGCCTTTCATGTATACGACAACGGTGCTTTGGGAGTGTGAAAACAGATTTCAAAGTTCAAGTTTTGGAAAATGATTCCGTTATTGTCTCTGTGTAAATTACAAAAGCATGAATTCGTGACAGTGCTGATGCCATGTGGATGCATACTACGTGTTCAGTCTATTGTTATTTGTGTAGGCACTTTTGCAAAGTGTCTTTTTTACAAAGTGACATCACCAGCTACTGGCCTGGCATGCATAATACAGCATTTTTAGTCATTTTCTCAGATCCATGTGAACCAGGATCGTTTTGACACCATTGACATCTGTACGTGAAACTTTTAAAAAATGCAAAGGAAAAACAGTTCAGTTTTTAGTACCATCATTGTTGTGTAAATGTACCCTTACACTGACAAAATTGATCGGATTGTGAAAGAGAGTGAAAAAGTAAGATGAATCTGTGATGTAACTTGAAAAGAAAGTTGTTTTAGAAGTAGTGCAAGTCATTACATTTTGATGATAGATTACGAAGACTCTGCGGGATCATTCACATTAAGACCAGAAAAGTGCATTACCATGTCAGAAGGGATTTGGATGCCATGTTAACTTTAAGGACAAAGCTTTAGGGGCTGTTTACACCTGGTCACTTCATGCGTTTTGTCTGATCGGATAGCTATCCGATCGTGAAAAGACCAGGTGTAAATGCCCTCCGAAACGCATTTGAGACAGATTTAAATCTCAAATCGCTCAAACTACTTCAGGAGGTGGTCTGGGCCGCATTCCAGACAAAACTGGACAAGTGTAAATGCATCTGGTTGTTGAAACCACATATGTAAATTTTACTCCTCCCAAAATGTTAAAATAATAAACGTGTGAGACCGCGTTAAAGGCTAAATGACATTATAGTCAGATATGACTGTGCTTATGCAACACGCATCGCCGCGGACGAGTAGCTGAGCATCTCTTCAGCAAGCCGACGTGCAAACTGCCGCGAATGAAACTGAAAGTAAGACGCAGACGCTCAACACACAATCATCTTCATTAAAAGTAGTAAGACAAACTTATCTTTCCAGTGCTGATGCCGCGCGCTCTCCTATTGCGGTCTTTGATCTTGAAATGAGCTGATAATTAATAAAATGCAGCGCTTATCTTTTGATTTCGTTGACTAGAACTCCGTTAAATTTAAATATAGCACAGGAATTGAAGATCAGATTCATATCCGTTTTACGACGACACATTTATGTGGCCAAGTGTAAATGGAAATGTTTTAACAAATCAGATAGGCCCATAGTGTTCCCCATTTCATGATGCCTGATTTTGGATGCATTTGGAGTGTAATGCCTTAAACAAAATTGCTAACTTTCTGATAATCGGCTAGTGGGCCCACAACCAGGTTAGTTTGCTTCACTAGTTTCATGTGGTTGTCAGTGCAAAGTCTTCTGATGGGCTAAACAATAGTGAAAGTGACATGACATACGGCCAAGTATGGTGACCCATACTCAGAATTCGTGCTCTGCCCATCTACCCATCCAAAGTGCACACACACAGCAGTGAACACACACACACTGTGAGCAGTGGGCAGCCATTTATGCTGTGGCACCCGGGGAGCAGTTGGGGGTTTGGTGCCTTGCTCAGGGGCATCTCAGTCATGGTATTGAGGGTGGAGAGAGCACTGGATATTCACTCCCCCCACCTACAATTCCTGCCAGCCCGAGACTCAAACTCGCAACCTTTGGATCACAAGTCCAAGTCTCTAACCATTAGGCCACAACTTCCCTTAGTGGCATATGATCAGATTGTTTCCTATTTATTTTTTAACAGAGTCTAAGGCCATCACAGAGACAGGTGAGATATTTAAAACACATTTCAGCATGCTACTCCATGAAAAAATAGCAACGTTAATTAAAAGTTTGCATTCTTTATATCCTCCTACTGTGTTTTTACAAGACAAACATCACAACACGCTCCCAAACACGAGCAAGCATTGCATGGCATTTCTGCTGTGCCCCATATTCTAGTTTAATTAACTTTCGATTGATTGCTGAGAAGATGAATGCTTTCATTACCGGCTTTTGCTTACCTTAGCATGCGATAAAGAAAGCACAGGAAGTTCGGCCATCTCTGTAAAGCTATCTTTATTTTATGTTTGTTTTCCAACCAGGTTGTTTTTTTTGTTTTTTGTTTTTTCATGCAGTTAACCTAACAGAAGGCAGTTAACCTAAATGTTTCCAAATAACCAAAATAATGATATTCATTTAGAGCAGCAAATGGGAAGAAAAAAAATTCTTGACCTTAAAGACAACATAGCTAACAGCTCATTAAGGTACTGGGTTTCCATGAAGTTCAGAAGTTCAGATGTGCATCAGTGATGTCTTCTGATGAACTGTTTTTGTTGTTGTTGTTGTTGGTGTTGAATAAATACATTTTATTTATTTATTTTTTTAATTTGTTCATCAGTTTTAACCCCAGCTGTTTTTGAACTGCGTTGCCCATATTTCTTTTGGTAATTAAGTTATCATTTCCATGTATAAAAAAAAATATATATATATATATTTTTTTTGTTGTTTTATAAAAATGTAAAAAAAACAAAAAACAAAAACATTTAATAATATTTTTTATTTCCTTCATTCCTGCATTCATGCATTCATTCTGGTTATAATCTGTTGTAATCTGTTATTCACTCACAGCTGTAGTTTGAATTGCATTGCCCATATTGCTGATGGGTAATTAAGTTATCAATTTCAACTTCCTACTTCAAAAAGTGCAACAGAATGACAACTGATGTTAAATGCGAGCTTATGAAAATGGAGAACACTGTTTTCGCAGAGATGCAGATGTATAATTTCATGCAAATGGAGACGTACACAGTTAATGATAAACATTTACTTTTATGTAAATAAAATGCATCCATGACTCAAAGTTTGTATATTAAATGATAATAAAACCTGTTTATGAAAGCATTTGCAGAACCAGGTGTATAAAACATGGTAAATGATCTTCTCTCTTGATAATCACATACCTGCAAAACATATGCTTTGTGCATTGTGTTTCTTTATACATCATCTTCTGAGCATTGGTTAATGGAATGCTATATATGAAACCAGACGATAAATGGTTTGCTTTTTTTACATATTCAACTGGGATTGGAGAAAGTATTTTAATACTGAAAACAGAACAGCAGTTTGATTCATAATGATCACAGTGTTCATTGTTGATGATAGTGGAAACTACTGTGAGATAGTAAAGGCTTTTCAATTACCATAATAAGTGTCTTATTTAGAATTATTTTGGACTAGCTTCATTTTTTTTTTCTAACTGAAGAAACAGGCCCTAAACTTTTCCCTTTCACTGTTACTTTTGACAAGCATGGTGGGCTTTAGAAAGCATGCTGTCACCACCGCTTCATTTACTGCATGCTAAAAATTTCACTGAACTGTGTCACTGACATTTTCTTTAAGCATTTATCTCTTAATTATATATGAAACACCTCAAATTATAGAAGACATCACTTTAACTCGCAGGAATGAAAGGAACATTTGAAGCAAGCTTTTATCTCTTCACTAATACGTATTGTAGGGCTTGATTTTTCAGATTCCGTTCCTCTAAACATGGAAAATGAGGCTCTTCAAAGACCTGTCAAAGAGTCGAGTCTGTCGTTGACTTTGGTGTTTCAGCTTTGGCGGTAGTGAACGACTTTAGTCCTGACCCTTTGGCGAAGGACAGCGTTTGCTCTATCTACGTTTGTAAAATTTATAGCAGCCAGTCTTGGAATGCTTTGTTTCAGGGCTTATCAGAAACAAAAGCACTTTGCCTGAGTGTCAATGAGGTTCTTTCATGCACAAGTACTGAATGGATAAGAAGCGGATAGCACAGTTGGGAGTTTGCTTGATGCCATTAAATCCTGTCTATTTAAGGCCTGTCTAAAAGGAGAAACTTGGGAGGCCACAGAGGGGAAGAGACGCTTCATTGATGGTCCATTAGTCATTCCCAGGTCTTTCCGTGAAACTTTCTTTCTTCAATGAATTAGAAAAGAAGAGACTTTGAGGAAAATCCTAGCTACTATTTTCCATACAATGAAAGTGAATGAGGACTCAAGCTGTCAAGCTCCAAAATAGCAAAAAGTAGTCATATGGACTAACTTCATAGTCCCTTTACATCCTTTTGAAAGCTTAAATGCTTGTCATATGAGTTTGGAATGACATTAAGGGGGAATAAACAATGGGAATTTTCATTACTGGGTGAACTATTCCTGTACTGTTATGATTTAGTATGACTTTTTATTGGTGTCTGTGAGCTGAGTGGGGATAATTGCCATGAGAATGTCAAAGAACAACACCATACACCTGTCTGCACCACTGCAGGGAGTCACAAATCTTGCTGGTGTATTTGTTGATTGTCTCATCACCCTGCTGATGAAGCAGGTGTCTCTAGGGGTGTGTGTGGTTCGGTGACTCCGTGTGGTGACGTGTTGAAATTATAAACTAAGGTTATGCTTTCACAGCCATATGGGCAGGTGATTTCTCTCTGTGTGGGGGAGTTTATCCCACAGTTACGGAAGACCTGAAAATATGAGAACATTTTAAAATTGTAATAGGAATGCCATGGGAATTTTGATAATACTTTACAGTAAGGTTAAATTCATGTTGAGTGAAAAGTTTACATTAGTTATTGAAGGTATCATGTACTAAGAATGAACATTTTTGCAGCTTTTATTAATCTGTCCATGTGTTATTAGTGTTTTATTGTTCATGTTTTTTTGTTAACTAATGTAACTTTGTATATTAATCATTAAAATAATATACGTATGTTCATGATATTAACTAATGAACCTGAAGTGTTACCAAAATTTATTTACTATTATATATATATATATATATATATATATATACACATATATAGATGCTGAAAATTCAGCTGCCATTTACAGAAATAAATCAGAATTCAATCTATATTTAAATAGAAAAAAAAAGTTATTTTAAATTGTAAAAATATTTCACAATATTACAGTTTTTACTGAATATTTTATCAAATAAATGCAACCTTGGTGAACATAAGAGACTTCTTTCAAAAATGCTCCAGAAGGGAAAAACGATGCATTAAGAGCCGGAGAGTGAAAACTTTTTGAATCTGAAGATCAGGGTAAATTGAACTGATTTTGTCTTCTGGGAAACATGTGAGTATCTTCTGTAACCTCTGAAGGGCAGTACTAAATGAAAAAAAAGAAAGAAAAAGATATTTAGGCAAAATAAGAAAAATGTACACATCTTCATTCTGTTCAAAAATTTTCACCCCCTCCCCCCATCTCTTAATGCATCGTTTTTCTTTCTGAAGCATCAGTGAGCGCTTGAACCTTCTGTAATAGTTGCATATGAGTCCCTCAGTTGTCCTCAGTGTGAAAAGATGGATCTCAAAATCATACAGTCATTGTTGGAAAGGGCTAAAATACACAAAAAATGCAGAAAAAACAAAGAATTGGTGGGACCTGAAGGATTTTTCTGAAGAACACCGGGCAGTTTAACTCTTCGTGACAAACAAGGGACTCATGAACAACTATCATTTAAAAAAAAAAAAAAAAAACACAGCTGTGGATCATTCAGGTAACAACACTGTATTAAGAATTAAGGGGATGTAAACTTTTGAACGGGGTCATTTTTATAAATTCAACTATTATTTTCTCTTGTGGACTATATGTAAACATCTTTTATGTGAAATATCTTATTCAGGTCAGTACTAAATAAACAATAACATGCATTTTGTATGATCCCTCTTATCTTGGTAAAATAATTAACATTTTGCAGATTCTGCAAGGAGGATGTAAACGTTTGCCCTCAACTCTATGTTTAAATCTAATAATTTAAAATATAATGCAAATGACATGACATGCAAATGGAAATCCGAATGTTTACTAAAAGAAAGAGTCCTAATCCAATAATCATGAACAACAGGGAACAATTGGAAAATTCAAGTCAGTTTTAAAATTAAATGTCCAGCAAGCATATAAGTATAATTGTCAAGTATCCATATTCTTTTGTCTATGTAGTGTTTGTCTTCTTTTAGATATCCATGTAAATGTATATGTGTGTCCTCATCCAGGCCACTGATCTGGACCTGGGCATTAACGGGCAGGTCCGATACCGACTGGTCAGTCACACAGATCTCTTCAGGATCAGCACTGATGGCAGCATCTTCACAGCTGTGCCTCTGGACCATGAGAAAAGGGCTCAGTATGATTTGGTCGTGCAGGCTTCGGATGGGGCCAAGGACCCTCGCCGGACCACTGTCACACTCTCCATCAAAGTGTTAGACGTGGATGACAACAGCCCAGCCTTCTCCCAGCCTGCATATCACGTCACATTGCCAGAAAACAGCCCGGTGGGCATGATCATCCTCAATATCAGTGTAAGCTACACACATGCGCACACATACCACATGCATATTCAACACATCAAACACAGCCAGATTAAAAACATGACTCCATGAAATTTGCCTCTGGAAAACATTTCTTTACTATTATTATGTCTTAACTTGACAAGTCAGACATGTTTTACATTTGTAAAGGGGTTTTTGGCTGGTGAATTTATTTGTAATATGAAGCTTGTTAACTTCACTTACTGAGAGACCCTTAGGGAAAATCCACAACATGTTTGTAGCCTGCTTAAAAGACATTCCTCTTCAGGAACTCGAGTTGCGTCCGAAACGCTTTGTGAACGCCTTCAGCGTGACCGGCTCTGAATCTCATGTGTAATCAGTCCAATGGAAGGGCGTGACGTCACGGGCGGGGTGACGTAATCGACCAGGAAGCATAAAAGCACGTGCGTTGTTATCAGCTTCAGCTTTCTGTCATTCAGCAAGCGCTCTGTGTGTGTGTCAGTTCTGTGTTGTGTTGCACCAGTGCGTAACTTTCTTTGTTTTGAATATGCCTAAGTCTGAGAGAAAGACTAAGCATTCAGGCGATAGTGGATCACGTTACAGGCTGTGCCCGCACTATATTACAGGCAGGGATACACACAGTCTGTGCGTGGTCTGCTTGGGAGCGAAGCACGCTGAGTCGGCTCTCGAGGGGGCCGACTGTCCGCACCGAGGTGTCGAGGTCGTGGGCGAAACCATTCTCTGCCCGCTTATTCGTCCCCGCCTCAGATTACTATGGCAATGTGGCGGGGTTGAGTGAGCGCGGTTACAGAGCGATGCCGCGGGTGGAGCAGACGCTCACGAGCTATCTGTCCCCCGATGTGGCATCGTCTCTGAAGGCTCCGGTCTTGCCCTCCAAGCCGTTGCGAACAACTTCAACGCTGGTGGGCAAGGGGTACTCGGCAGCAGGTCAGGCTGGTGCATGTGCATCTCTGCTCAATCGGAGGATGTGGTGGTTCGACATCGAGATGTCGTTCTCACCCATATGAAATAGTTGGGGTTAAGACTAAACGCCAAGAAGAGTGTGCTTTCTCCATTACAGAGGACCACTTATCTAGGCATGGTGTGGGATGCGATCACGATGCAGGCACATCTGTCCCCTGCTCAGATCGAATCGATCCTCACTTCAGTCGCGAGAGTCAAAGAGGGCCGGTCACTCACTGTCAAACAGTTTCAGAAACTGCTGGGTCTGATGGCAGCTGCGTCCAATGTGATACCTTTTGGCCTGCTGTACATGAGACCCCTACAGTGGTGGCTCAAGACCAGGGGGTTCTCCCTGAGGGGAAACCCGCTTCGCATGATCAAGGTCACGCGGCGATGCCTACGTGCCTTGGACATGTGGAGGAAACCTTGGTTCTTGTCTCGGGGCCCGGTGCTGGGGGCTCCTTGTCGCCGTGTAACGCTAGCGATGGACGTGTCCCTCACTGGTTGGGGAGCGGTCATGAGTGGCCGCTCAGCCCACGGTCTGTGGAGTGGTCACCATCTCACGTGGCACATCAACTGCCTGGAGATGCTGGCTGTATTTTGAGCACTGAAATTTTTCCTCCCAGACCTGAGAGATCGCCATGTGCTGGTGCGCACCGACAACACATCGGTGGTCTCGTATATCAACCACCAGGGAGGTCTGCGTTTGCGCCCCTTGTACAAACTGGCGCACCAGATCCTGTGTGGTCCCAGGACAAACTCCTTTCACTGAAAGCAGTATATATTCCTGGGCATCTCAATGTGGGAGCAGACATCCTGTCAAGGCAGGGGCCAAGGCTCGGGGAATGGATGCTTCACCCCGACGTGGTGAAGCAGATATGGAGAGTTTTTGGTCAGGCCGAGGTGGACCTCTTCACAACTCAGGAGACGGCGCAATGTCCCCTCTGGTTCTCTCTAGTTCATCCAGCTCCCCTGGAACTGGATGCCATGGTACAGACGTGGCCAAGGCGTCGTCCGTACGCATTTCCCCCGATCGCTCTGCTCCCGGGAGTTCTGGCAAGAGTACGCCGGCACGGGGTTCGTCTGCTGTTAGTAGCCCCGTACTGGCCGGGCCGAGTATGGTTCGCAGATCTGGTATCTCTTCTCAACAGCTCTCCATGGGAGATTCCCGTCAGGAGGGATCTCCTCTCGCAGGTTGGGGGCACCATCCTTCACCCCCGCCCGGAGCTGTGGAAGCTGTGGGTGTGGCCCCTGAGGGGGCACAGTTCTTAGCTTCCGGTCTCTCAACCGAGGTTGTTGAGACCATCCTCCAATCCAGAGCTCCCTCAACGAGGAAACTGTACGCCTTGAAGTGGAAGCTCTTCACTTCATGGTGCGGAGACCACCAGCTTGACCCAGTTAACTGCCCGATTGGTACAGTGCTGGAGTTCCTGCAAGCCCAGTTCTCCACAGGGTTAACCCACTCCACCCTGAAGGTCTACATGGCAGCTATCTCGGCCTACCACGCCCCTCTTGGTGGCCACTCAGTGGGTAGGGACCCCCTAGTTACACGTTTCCTCCACGATGTGCTGAGGCCTCAAGTACATTCTTGTGTTCCCCTGTGGGACTTGGCTGTGGTGTTAGAGGCTCTCTGTAGGCCCCCTTTCAAGTCAAGTCAAGTTAAGTTGAGCTTTATTGTCATTCTGCTACATGTGTGGACATATAGCGGAACGAAATGTCATGTCTCGCAGGACCACGGTGCTACATACCAGTTAAACATACATAAACATCACAATGCAAGTATAAGGAGAACAATAGAGCTATACAACAGTTAACCATCTGACTATACATATACTATAAATGCTATAAGTACTATACCTAGTTGACTACACGTACACAAACTGAGAATGTACAAGAACTTTACATAAATACTGTACATGAAATTGTGCAAAAGATGTTTGTACATAAAATTGTGCAAAGAAATATATTTTGTACATTAAATTGTTGTGCAGAAGAGAGATTTGGGGGAAGCAGCGCATAGTGCAAAATGATTTTGTAGTGCAATGTTCAAGCAAACATATATTATACTATTGAGTCTTTGTAGCAAGGAGTGTTTATAGAAAGTGGCCAGTGTACATATAGTGGGATGAGTGCGTTACTACAGGTGGTTTGTATAGCCCACTCACCTGTGTGTAGCACACTCAGAATTGCTCTTAGGAAAATTGTCAACAGTTTTAATGAGTTGAGGGGAGGGGGCTGAGGTGTTCATGGTTTCAGAGGGGGACAGGGAGATTGGAGTTAAGAGCTCTCACAGCCTGGGGAAAAAAGCTGTTGAGCAATCTGACAGAGCGAGCTTTGATACTCCGGTACCTTCTACCTGATGGCAGGAGCTGGAAGAGGTTATGGGAGGGATGGGTGGGGTCCTTCACGATGCTGGAGGCCTTGCTGGAGCATCGTGCAAGGAAAATGTCCAGGATGGAGGGGAGAGGGGCACCGATGATCTTTGCGGCAGTGTTCACTGTCCGTTGTAGGGTCTTGCGGTCAGCAGCACTGCAGTTCCCATACCAGACAGTGATGCAGGTGGTCAGCACACTCTCAATGGTGCCCCTGTAGAAAGTGGTGAGGATGGGTGGAGGGAGACTTGCCCTTTTCAGCCGGCGGAGAAAGTGGAGGCGCTGTTGTCCCTTCTTGTTGAGTGACGTGACGTTGGTGGTCCAGGTGAGATCCTCTGTGATGTGCACCCCCAGGAATTTAGTGCTGCTGACTCTCAACAGAGTTTCAACAGAGTTTCTCCTGAAGTCCATCACAACCTCTTTTGTCTTGCCCACATTGAGGGATAGGTTGTTAGCACCACACCATTCAGCCAGCTGTGCCACTTCCTCTCTGTAGTGCGTTTCATCGTTGTTGCTGATGAGGCCTATTGAGGAGATTTTGGATCATCATCTTACAATAAAGACTGTTTTTCTGTTGGCGATAACATCTCTTAAGAGAGTTGGGGATCTACAGGCTCTCTCTGTGGCCTCTGCATATTTAGACTTTGCGCCCGGTCTGGGCAGAGAGTTTCTTTACTCTCGAGCAGGGTATGTCCCTAAAATCCCCACTTCTGCACCACGGCCTGTTGTCCTCCAGGCCTCCTGCCCTCCTCCCTCCGGGGAGTCCGACCAGAGGAAGCTAAACTGCATGTGTCCAGTGCGAGCACTGGACACGTATGTCCACAGAGCTTAACAATTTATTACACCACCTGTCATAATAAAGAGAAAACAAATATTTTAGGAATCTGTCAAAAAATTGTTTAAAAATGTTATTGTCATTTATTGAGCAAATAACAAACTAAGTAGGCTAGAATTTATTCACATATTAATAAAAATCCCCTCCTATGCCTTTCATAACAGCTTGCATTCTTGCTGGCATTGTTTATGTGCTTTTTGACTGTAATTGGGTATCTGAAAAAAAAAAAAACACTATAAAATGCTTGACTATTTTTTTCTGCCTTTTTTCATAGATAACAGCAATAATTGTATAATTCTAATTATATAATAATTATATCATAGAATTAGAAATGGCCAACTACTGTTCCTAAAGAGCTTACGCATATTGGAGGTCTAACCAATACAGAAAGCTAAAAAATGATTAAAGTCACCAATACTGTTATTTTAGAGCAGCAGTGGCACAAACCTTACATAACCTGTTAAAAACCTTACATAAATTTGTTTTTTAAAAAAAATTGTTAGGCACTGTATATAGTGAATATAGTTTAAATCTCTACATTGAAAATTTAAATAATAATATAATAAGGATGAATAAAAACATAAACTCAGTGTTAACCAACAGGTAAGAGTAATTTTCTGCAGGAACACGTGTTCAGTTTGATCACAGTCACGTCTTACTGTCATTTCTCTATCCTGTAAAAGGTGGATGAAGCGTCTGATATTTATATTCAGAATTACACGCTTGTATCCCTTTACAGTTCCTACTCTCATAAAATACATGCGCTACATGTTGACTTTTAAACCGTAATTTAACATTCAAAAACAGATATTTCAGCACAATGAATGTTTTTGCGCTGAGTATTAACCTAATTGTCTCCACTCTACTGTGTTGTTCCGTCCATCCGCCGCGCCAGCGTTCATTCAGTAAAGATTTACTATCAGGATGGACCTTTTTGCAAAAATGGAAATGCTCACCCAGCGACTTAAGACTGGTTTTGTGGTCCAGGGTCACATATTGCTTTCTCCAGTGAGAAAGATAATTGTAACTTAAAGTCTCATTCACACGAATGATCAAAATTCTGTCAAATAATGCAGTTATGCAATCAACATCACTGACCTCAATTCTTGATGTAACATGTTTCAGTACATGACTAGCATATGCACAAGTGAGATTTGAAAACTGTGGCATTCTTCAATATATTTCCTTGTGTTTTCCATGGAAGAAAAACATTAGAATGAGAAAATGATGATATATCCCTTTAAGCTTGTTAAAAAATCTGGTGAGAACTCCAACACTCAAAAGACAACATATGTTGGTGACAGTTGTGCCTTTTTTCAGCAGGATATTTGCTAGTATCTACTAGCAGGTGATAGAAATGTGAATGCCTTTATATTCTGTTCTACCTTCAGCTGTTTTCTCCCTCTGATAATTGGCCGTTGTAGCTACATGCACCATAACAGCATCTCATACACGCATTTCTTCAGTAGTTCTCTGTATTTGCTTCAGGACTCAGATTTTACTTTGGATGTTTAGTAGCACAGTAGCACAGTTTATTGTACAGTACAGAAATGCTCAAACACTTTTTTTTTTTTTCACTTTTCAATGCAGCGAGTGTCAATGAGTGCAAGTAATCTACTCACTTGTAATCCAGCTGTGTTTTTTGAAAAACACTTCTTATATATAT
>JAFVLL020012979.1:0-17310 GCA_021397915.2 Tor tambroides | reverse complement strand
TTTCTAAGGCATGTTTATAAAAATTACTTAAATGTCCTAATTGAACTATGGCCTAATCCTGGCTTAGGCTAAGCCCTGTCTATGAAACCGGGCCATAGTGTCCTGCACCCACTAGTAAAAAAAATATCAAAAATTATATCTGGTGTATGGATCATTTTTGGTTTGACTGTACATCTTGGATGGCCTGAGGGTGAGTAAATTAAGTTAATTTTCATTTTTGGTGAAATATCCCTTTAAGACATGTAAGAGAACCTGATATTCCTACTAAAGCTGGTCTCCCTCTCCGCTCAGGTTTACAGTTGATGGCCTGAAGACCAATAAAGAGTATGTGTTCCGGGTGAAGTCTGTGGGACTGGCGGGAAACAGCATCTATTCTGATGAGTCTCCTGCCATTCGAGTCAAATCAGCGATATGTAAGCATCTGACCCGCCTGTGAACCAGAGCAGACCCTGCAGGACAGCAGCTTTAAAAATGAGCAGGGGTGCACATAAGTTTTTCAGCCTGGATCTCATAATTTGGTTTGGTCCTCACACTGCACATAGTGTGACCCATTAAATATAACTATAAAAAAATAAATTAATAATAGTGATAATATTATTGCACTTTATTTAGTTGAGTATTGTTTTAAATAAAATAATAAACTATTTTTTTAATTTAAAATTTAAAAGGGAGTATTAAATACAAATACAATAATTTTATAGTAAACTTAAAAATAAAATGCAAATATTTACCACTTCTTTTTTATATACATATATGAATTTTCATCATTTTCAAACTTAAAGTCAGCAGGCTTTTATTTTGGCGGGTTGCCGGCAAGTAAGTATATACACTTCCAGGTTTAGCGCTTCTGATTGAAGAGCATCAGTGAATGAAATGTCACAGTTTTGCATTGTGCTTTGAAAACGGCCGTGGATAGCCTTGGTTTATGCTTTCAGTTTGAGTAGAAATCTTATACAATACGGTTTGTCTATCTAAAATGGTAATTATGGTAATTATGCTGAACTTATTTTACAGCACATTTCTTATTTTGGTCACGCATGCGGACCTGCGTACCACTTATGTGCACCCCTGAAAATGACACTGTCCTGTCTAAAGTGCTGCTGACTGTCTGCTTGAGCTCGACAAAACTGCTTATGGTCTCTTGACTTGGGCCAGTGAGCAATCAGAACACCCTAGCAACCACCTAAAATACCCTAGAAACCACTTAGAACGCCCTAGCAACCACCTAAATTACCCTAGCAACCACTCAGAATACTCTAGCAACCACCTAGCAATTCCATAGCAACCACCCAGGACATACTAGTAACTACTTAGCAGTGACCTAGTATCTACCTAGAAATGCCCTAACAACCACCCAGAACACCCTAGCAACCACCTAACAATGCAATAGTAACCACCCAAGACACCCTAGCAACCACCTAAAATACCCTAGCAACCACTCAGAGTGCTGTAGCAACCACCTAAATTACCCTAGCAACCACTCAGAACGCCCTAGAAACCACCTAAATTACCCTAGCAACCACTCAGAACACCATAGCAACCACCTAGCAATGCCCTAACAACCACAGAGAACACCATAGCAACCACCCAGAACACCCTAGCAACCATCTAGAAATTCCTTAACAACCACCCAGGACACCTTAGCAACCACCTAGAAATGCCCTAGCAACCACCCAGAACACCCTAGTAACCTAGCAATGCCATAGTAACCACACAGGACACCCTAGCAACCACCTAGAAATACCCTAACAACCACCCAGGACACCCTAGCAACCTAGCAATGCCATAGTAACCACATAAGACACCCTAGCAACCATCTAGAAATGCCCTAACAACCACCCAGGACACCTTAGCAACCACCTAGAAATGCCCTAACAACCACCCAGAGCACCCTAGCAACCACCTAGCAATGCCATAGTTACCAACCAGGACACCCTAGCAACCACCTAGAAATGCCCTAACAACCACCCACAACACCCTAGCCAACCACCTAGCAGTGCCATAGTTACCACCTAAATTACCCTAGCTATAGTCAAGTCAAATTTATTTGTATAGCCCTAGCAGCAGTAACCCAAAACACCCTAGCAACTACCTGACAACTCCTAGAAATGCCCTAGCAACCACATAGCAAAATTCCAACAATTTCTCAGAAGGCCTTAGCGACCACATATTCATTCCCTAGAAACCATGCACAACTCTCTAACATTGTGTTCAATGAATGTAAAAGTCTACTAGTGTTTACCGTAGTATTCTGCTGTCAGTGAGGTACAGATTCGTTATATGGAGCAGAGGAGGAGAGGTGAGAATGCTCCGGCTCCTCACAGTCGTGACCAGAGACAGGCCTGTTTCAGCAGAGAATGAATCAGTGCTGACAGTAATAGGCTGTCGTCTGATGCTTCTTCTTTTCTCTTAATAACGGCTGATTCTGAGCACCGCTGATGTTTGCATCAACCACGGTCCTGCAGATCAACCATGATCACTTTATCCTCACAGAAAATTATGAAAGCCTGTTTCCGCCATGGAATAAAAAAAAAATTAAAATTGACACCTTTTAATCTCACAATTCTGACTTTTTCTCAGAATTGCAAAATATAAAATTGCAGTTGTGAGTTTATAAAGCCATAATTGTAAGATATTAGTAAGGAAATAGTCTTTTTTCCCCTCAGAATTGGACTTTATAACTCACGATTGCGAGAAAAAGTCAGAATTGTGAGAAAAAAGTCAGAATCACTATATAAACTCGCAATTGCGAGAAAAGTCAGAAATTCGAGAAAACAGTCTGAGTTGTGAGAAAAAATCAGAGTTGCGATATAAACTCGTGTGTATATCATTAACTCTGAGGAAAAAGTCAGAATTGCAAGTTTATATTATTAGACTGTGAAAAGATTTGGAATTACAAGAAAAAAGTCAGAAATGCGAGAAAAAGTCAGAAATGCGAGAAAAAAGTTAATTGTAAGAAAAAAGTCAGAATTGTGAGAAAAAAGTCAGAATTGCAGTATAAACTCTCATTTGTAAGAAAAAGTCTGAATTGTGATATAAACTCGCATTTGAGTGAAAAAGTCAGAATTGCAAGTTTATATCGTTAGACTCTAAGAAAAAAACTGGATTATGAGAAAAAAGTCATAATTGCAAGATATAATCTCACAACTGTGAGAAAAAAATTTAAAAAAGTAGTCTTTTTTCCTCTGAATTCGACTTTATAACTCGCAATTGTGTGTTTGTCTCACAATTCTGAGAAAAGAAGACAGAATTAGTAGATATAAACTTGCAATTGCGAGAAAAAAGTCAGAATTGCAATATTTAAACTAAATTTCAGAATTGTGAGATGTAGGCTTGAATTGTGAGATTAAAAAGTCACACTTACCTTTATTTTTTATTCAGTGGATGTTCAATGGTTTGGGCTGAAGTAATTGCGTGAGTTTAATGCTTAGAGTTAAACATTTAAAACAAACCCAAAGCAGGATGTTTTTCATTCAAATAAATATATAACAGTTTATGCAAGAATTTATAGGTGAATTTAGAGTTAAAGACTTGCTTGACACATTTCATTAAATACATTTTAGCACAAAATAATTACAACATTGGAACCTAAAACCATTAAATGCAATTCCACATATAATATATTTGTGCTTAGTGGTCTGATTTACCTCCATGGGTGACAGAAAATTAATATTAAAATACCTCATTTTTCCCAGGTTATTATCTTTAACTAAAACATTTGTATTAATTGAAATAAAGCTGAAATCAAATAGAAATAGATAAAAACTAGAAATGAGAAATGTTGAGAAATAACAGAAATATCTTTAAGTTGAAGCACTAGAATTACTATCTGGAAATAAATAAATAAATAAATGTGTGTGTGTGTGTGTGTGTATAAACTAATATAAATGACAAAAGCACAAAAAAAAATTACTAAAAATTTAACTAAAATTAATGAAAACTGAAAATATATATAAAAAAAAAAAACCTCATTTAAAATATTAATCAAAACTGTAATACTATATAAATAATACTAAAACAATGCTCAATTTTTAGTCAGCAGAAACCGGGACTAGTGTATTATCAGGACACTCGTGAAACCGGGACATCTGGTCATCCTATTAATTATTTAGTTTTTTCAGCTGTAAAACACTGAATAAATCAAACAGTCACTTATTTGATTCATTAACAATTAATAGCAAACTCAGCAGTCTGTGACCTCTGACCTTCCTCTGTATAACCTTTGACCTTCCTCTGTATGACCTTTGACCTTCCTCTGCCCGTTACTGCAGATGTTCCATCCCGTCCGTCAGCCATCGCTCTCCTGCACTGCACCGGATCGGAGATGCTGATTGGCTGGAGAGCTCCAGCCAATCACGGAGGAGACCCTGTGCGCGGCTATTACCTGGACCAGAGGGAGAAATCCCAGAATTCCTGGAGAGAGATCAACATCAAACCCGCTAAAGAGAGAGTGTACGAGGTGAGCTGAGAACAATAAGATTCAATGATGAATTTATAGTTTCTATAGAGTTGTGGTTGGTTGCTAACTGTCTAAAGTGAGAATAGCCTCCGTGGTCTACATGCTGCTGTGGTGAACAGTGTTGGGTTAGTTACTCAAAAAATGTAATATATGTGACCCTGGACCACAAAACCAGTCTTAAGTGTCAATTTTACGAAATTGAGATTTACACATCATCTGAAAGCTGAATAAATAAGCTTTCCGTTGATGCATGGTTTGTTAGGATCGGACAATATTTGGCTGAGATACAACTATTTGAAAATCTGGAATCTGAGGGTGCAAAAAAATCTAAATATTGAGAAAATCTCCTTTAAAGTTGTTCAAATGAAGTTCTTAGCAATGCATATTACTAATCAAAAATTACACTTTGATATATTTACAGTAAGAAATTTACTAAATATCTTCATGGAACATGATCTTTACTTAATATCCTAATGATTTTTGGCATAAAAGAAAAATCAATCATTTTGACCCATACAATGTATTTTTGGCTATTGCTACAAATATACCTGTGCTACTTAAGACTGCTTTTGTGCTCCAGGGTCACATATTACTCATTAGTAGTTACTCCTTTCAAAAGTAATATTATTACCTTATTACTTTCTGGCAACAGTAATTAGTTACACTACTAGTTACTTTACTTTTCTTTCAAGCCCCACCTATCTTACCCATAAAATTCTTCTAAAATGTTACTAACAAAATATTTCTGCCTCATCATTTAACCAAAATCCACATTGGGTCGCAGTCAGAAGTTATTACAAACACTCAGTGGTGAATAATAGTAACGTTTAAGTAAAAGTGTTGTATTAATCTCTTTAATTGTCATGTGTAGCTTGAAGCTGATTCTAGCTCGAATTTCTCTTATATTCCATGATATATTTTATCAAAAGAAATAATGTAAGTTCATAAGAAAATGTTTTGTTCCCTGAAAAGATTTTGTACTGTTTATATCGGGATCAGAGGGATGTAATGCTCTTTCATTTAAATTTCAAATTATATTTTCATATGTAATTCTCTTTCATCTTTTTTTGACCCTCTAACTCTAGCACTCTCTATTCTAATTCTACTTTGTCTGTTTTCTTTTTTATTTTAAAAAACAAAACAAAAAAACACTTGACCCTTTAAGACTTGCACTATATTTGTTTTCTAACTACTTGTTCTCTTCAAAAAAAAAAAAAAGGCCTCTAATACTAGCTTTCTCTATTCTTTTTCTATTCCATCAATTTGTTTTCTTTTTATTTAATATATAATTAACAAAAAAAAAAACTTTGCTATGTGTACTGCATCAGGCTAACTGAGACTTGTCATAGCACTTACATATTATTGCTCTTTTGTTGGTTTTGATTGCTTCTATTATCCCCATTTGTAAGTGGCTTTGGATAAAAGCGTCTGCTAAATGACTAAATGTAAAGCCAGAGTAAAGTAATGCCACAACTTACACATCAGTGTTCAAATCATCTTTTCTCCTGAAAAAAATCAGTGTAATGCCAATATTTCCATCCGCTGAATGTCAGATTTTTCATATTCCAAGCTTGGCTGCTGCTCTGGTGACTTCATGTGCCTGTGCAAGTCGTGAAAATTGATACCTAAAATAAATAATTAAAATAAATCTAGGAATTATTGTATTGTTGGACTTCAAATCAGTAGGTGTTGAGGCATCAAAAGTAACTAAGTAACGAGCTGTTTTATGGGTAGTAACTGTAATATTATTATTACTGAAATCTTATTAGTAATTATTTATGCTACTAGTTACTGCAAAAGGTAATATTATGCCCAACACTGGTGGTGAATAACGACGAGACTTGCTTAAATCCGTTATAAATATTGTTTATTGCTCAATATTTCACTGCAGTCGTGCCAGGAAAAGTTTGACCTGCTCATCTGCCTTCGTCTAACTTTAAATGTGTCACCGAGCAACAGTGGTGTCCATGGAGACTTAATTAAAACTTAAAGCGCTGTTTATTTTTGATTGTATTCACTGTTTAATTAGATGGCGTTCTAGCTTGAACATCACATTAGTGGTCTGATGAAAAAATCGATTGTTAGAGGTTGTGATGTTTCATTTGTGGAGTATACAGACAGAGGCCACGGCCTTTATAGTTTTAAAGCAGGTCTCTTCGTTAGTTAATGCAGATGCATGTAAATTTAATCATTAAACAGTTGTTGTTTTGTTTATGCTGACATTCTCAGCTAATTATTGGTTGTTTAAAACAGAAATTTTAAGTATGATAATGAGCAAAACTGTCCACAAACACAGTGCAAACTGGTGTTCTGTTTTTAAATAAAGGCAAGAAATCTTTGATAAAATGTTCTTTTAGATGAATATTAGTTAGTTTTAGATAATTAAAATATTTTGGAATAAAGGGATTTTGGTGAGTACCAGTCTCAGCTGCATTTAACAATTAAAATCAAATAACAATAAATATATAAACAAGCAAAATCTCTATACAAAATAAAATAATTATTCAATTCAGTTTGTTATATATATATATATATATATATATATATATATATATATAGTGTATACACACACACACACACATAAAATATACATATATAAAATTTATTTATTTATTTATTTATTTATTGAAATATGTCAGTATAGGCTTTTCTCTCATTTTTATTTAATTAATTAATTAAAACACATTTAATCAGTAATCAGTTTAGTTGTGCCCTACTGAAATGGAATACAACTTCCCAAACAATGTTAAAGTATTGTGGGCCCCGTTATTTTAGTAAAATTTATATACTGTTTATGAAGTATGTAGTGTTTATTAATATTTTGAATTAGAATTTAATATTATTTTATTTTTATAATATTTGCATTTTTATATTTTCAGTCATTTTTAATAATATTTTAATCACTGTTATGTGCTTTTGTTATTTTTAGTTTGTTAATTTTTTTGTGCTATTTTGCACACTTTTCTATTTTTTATTACTTTTTATTTTCTGCTTATTTCTGTAAAGTTTTTGTTTGAGATTTTTGTAGTACTTCAACTTGAACTTATTTTATTTTAATTTTATTTTATTTGTACTTATTTTATTTTATATTTAACTTTATTTTTTAAAAAAATTAAATTATTTTTATTTTTTTATTATTTTGTATTTATTTTGTATTTATTTTTTTACTTTGATATTTTTGTAGGACTTCAGCTTGAACTTATTCTATTTCATTTAGTTGTCATGGCAACATTTCTATGAATAAAAACAACCTCTAAAATAACAAAAATTAAAACTGAAATAAAATCAACAAAACCTATATAGACATATTTAAAAAAAAAAAAAAAAACTAAAAAGGAACAAAAAAAAGTTTCTATTAAAGATTTTATTCTGTTTTAAAAATTGGTTATTTTCTGTTTAAAAATAAAAACAGAAAATATAACAATAAAAACAAATGTAAACTATTAATAAAAACTCAAAATAGTATCTCAACTATACTAAAATAACTCTGCCCTACTTCTGAGCAGTAATAATAGTGTTGCTTGCAAAAACATATAATATTCATTCTGACCTCTTGGTGAGCAAACATTGTTTTCTGAAGGTTTACTGCCTCCTTTGAAGAAACAGAACATGTTTCAGGTGTTTCAAGCGAGCCTTATTTCTGTTGCCGTGTAAAGTGTGATGAGTGCACAGCGCCCTCTGATGGACTGAAACGACATTGGCCTCATGTCTCTTTCTATTAACATGCCCTCTGAAAAACAGCATTTCTTTAGAGAGGAGGATGGGGTTGTTTTGCACTATTTGCTCACAGGATGCCTCAAAGTACATTATGTCAATTAGAAAACATTGATCTTCGAGGGCACTGTGGTCGTCGCATGAAGCCCATGTTAATGGTTTCTGGCTCTTATTGAGCAGTCAGAGACACACACCACCTGCCCAGCCTCATTACAGACCGCCACAAACATTAAAATCCCTTCTCTGCTCTGGCGTCTGCCATCTAGTGGCTGTTCTCAGCTGGAGGCCAGGTCTCGACGCTCCAGAGATTTGAGCTCCCAGATAAGCCTCTGATTTGATAAGAGGATTCAGGCATGAGTTAATCACAAGTCTAAAGGCTCAAGAAGGCCCGTTTTCCTAAATCCAATCCCAATTACTTGTGACTAGGTGGCCACTCGCAGTGATCTTTGCTTCTCATTACAGAAACGGTCTTAAAGCAATGTTTATGGGATAAGTGGATCTCAGGCCTAATGGTCCTCAATGTAGACGTCACTCGGAGGATCAATGCACTATAAAAGGCTTTTCTGGGCAGGCTTATGATCTAAAACAATAATGAAATGAGATTGATTTTATACTAAAATTAATTGAATTAAGTTTTTCATAATAAATTTAAATTAAAACTAAAATGATACCATTAAATAAAACATTTTTGTTATTCAAATAAATGTTGAAAAATAAATGTAAACTGTAATTAAAGAAAAAATTAAAATTAAAGTGCTAAAATAGATATAACTAAAACTGAAATAATAAAAACTATAGTATAAAAACTGTTTATATATATATATATATGTGTGTGTGTGTGTGTGTGTGTGTGTGTGTGTATATATTAATATAGTTTATATATATATATATATATACATATAAAACATAAACTAGTTCAAAATATGAAGAAATACTAAAATAGTAAAATTACATAATTACAAAATTAACATTAAAAAGTCAAATATAAAAATAAAAACAAATTTAAATTATTATATAATAATATATTAAATATAAAATAAATACTAAAAACTGTGTAAAATAAATACCAAAGTAGTAAAAGTTGGGTTAAAGATGCATCTGAATTGAAGGACTTGACAGATTTCACACAGAATTGGAGCATCAGTCATCCATAAAGTTATTTTCGGTCTCTTGTGTGTTAGTTCATTAAATATTTTGAGTTATTTTGAAGATGTTTTCAGCTTCCATTAAGAGTGCAATCCTCTCCTCTGTGGTTTTAAACACATTTTGCATTTAAATGAACACTGAAAATGTGAAAACAGCTTCTAAGCCTGCTTGTGTATTAACAAGATACTGTCTCATTTGCAGATGTTTATTATAGTTTTGTCTTGTATTTTAGGTTTCTCTTCTGTCCTTCCAGCCACATTTCCATTATGTGTCGGTTTTGTTTTTAGGTGACATGCCTTCAGGAAGGAAGTTTTTACCAGTTCAGAGTCTTTGCAGCTAATATTGTTGGACTGGGCGACGCTTCTGAACCCAGTGAACTGTTTTTGTGTGAGCGCTGGACGATGCCTGAGCCTGGTAAGATCATGCATGATCAGGAACGACAGTCATAAGCCAATTTACATGTTTCTTTTTTCAAATGTGTTCATTAACAGGTCTTTTAGCAATTTTGAGAAAGAAAGAACATGTTTGGAAAACAATTATTATTGCATTGATATTTCCTTGCAAAGAAGAATGTTATATTACCAAATGGCATTTATTACACATTTATATGCATATGTATGGCATATTAAGTGAATTTTTATTATTGCACAATTTATTTATTTATTGCACAAGTTGTACACTTTTTACACTTTGTAAAAAACAAAACAGTACATTTGATTTGTTTCAGTCATCTTTTATAAAAGCTTCTCTGAGCTAGACCGTATCTGGCATAGACTAACATACTGTTCTTCTTTCATTAATCTTTAACGTGTTTCTGTTCTTTATAATTAATGACTTAATCGTTATAGTGTGTTTCAGTAGACTCTGTCTTTCTGGCACAGAGATACAGAATTCAAAAATCGATGAAAGTAGTTTTTCTTCCATTGTTTCTCTTGTGCTGGTTCACTTTTTTTGGTAATTTCTGAGGGTTATTTCACTTACAGCACATTTGTTTAACTAGAAGGCAGCACTCTGCGTTTCTCCTTTGGTTATTAATTATAAGTACTTCTTTTATTTTATAGTTTCTGTGTTCAAGAAAATAATCACAGCTCATACATAGAGGTGTAAATATAAGAGAAATGAATGCATGCAATCACTAAATGAAGGTAAAATGAGTTGTGAAAGCATCTTTGAACGGAGGCATGAATGAACCGACAGAGATAATTGTATGAATGTGTTGATTCATATCTTGCAGGTTGTCCATATGATCTGGAGTTTAGAGAAGTGAGGCGGAACTCTCTTGTGCTGCTGTGGGCGGAGCCTCTGTACAAGGGCCAATCAGAGATCAGCGGGTATATAGTGGAGATCAGTGAGGGGGCGGAGTCTGAGGATTGGAGCCCTGTGACGACTGAGCCGGTGACGGAAACTCACTTAAAGGTGTGTTTAGTTTCTCTTTTGATTGCAAATTTCTGAATTGAAGAATGGTAGTTGAATTGCAATCTAATTCTACATCCTTAATTTCAAATTCAAATTACAATTGTACATCAGGAATCAAATTTACAGTAAGACACTATAGGTAAAAGGGTAAAAAAATTACTTTATCCAATTGATTAATCACAGTGCATTAAGACAATTGTTTTGCATTACAAGTTTTCTGAAATGTCATGTTTAGATATGGAAATGAGGCATTATCTAATTGAATATGCATGCATTTCCAGAACAGAAAGCAAAATATTGAAGTTAAAGGTTTTTACAGAGGGAATTCTGATTTTCTTTTTATCACTTAATAAATCAGAAATCTAGAAAAATTATACATATATTTTTTGACAAGTTTTTTCCCCACTTCAGCAGCGCTTTACAGTTTAATTCCAATCTATAATTTGAAGATTTTTACTGAGGATTTATTCATATGTAATGTTGGATCAGATTTACATAACATTTTATATTAATGTTATATGCTGTATAAATGTTATATAAATCTGGTCCAAAATTATTTATGAACGAATCCCTCTGTAAAATATTTAAAAATATAAATAGCAATAAAGCTGTGAAGTTTGGTGTTTGTAGAATGAAAAGAATTTGGCGTAGAAACAATTTTCACTCAAAAATTGCTAATATATTTCATAATTATAACAACCAGTTGCACACTGAATTAAAGTGAAATTTTGACGTAGAAAGACTAAAATAATATTTTCTTATAAAAAGTGCAATAATCTCTTATTTACAACTTTGAAAAATATTTTTTTACAGTGTAAGGTGTCAATTTCTGACTCATTTTAGCCTTTAAAGACATGTATTGTAATTGAATTTTACAGACGCAAATAGATCAAGTGTAATACAATAAACACTTAAATGTGTATTTAGGATTTTTCCTTTCCACTAGTCTGACATGTTATGGAAACAAAATAGCCTAAAATCTCAAAACTGACCAGTGCATGAAAAACCTGTAGTGTCTTGCCTTAAAAAGCATCTCAGTTCAATTCACAATAGTTTAATTTACATCCAGTCCCACCAGAGCCTTGAAAGAGGCTTGACCTGCTTTTGGATGATTGTTGATCAGGTTTCAGGTCTGCAGGCGGGTCAGACGTACCGCCTCCGTGTGTCTGCCGTTAACGCGGCCGGAGTCGGCATGTCTTCAGTGGCGTCTGAGCCGGTGGAAGCGCAGACTAAAGCAGGTCAGCTGCCTGTAAATCTGCATAACCATTTCATGCACATTTTACAGCGAGACACTTTTAACTTTATCCTGCCTTTATCCACCAGGAACCAAAGAGATTGAGATCGGAGTGGATAATGACGGCTTCATCTTCCTGAGCTTTGAAGCTCCTGACGGCTCTGATAAAGACCTCTTTAAGTGGAGTAAGAACTACGGGAAAGCGATTGATGCCGGACGAGCCCGATTGGAGAACAAAAACAACAGGTCTTTAGTCACAATATGAGCTCAACTCTGACAGCTTTGGATCTGGAAGTGTATTTCTCATTTAGTTTGTCAGTAAAGAGTTTGAAACTATGAACCAAACCTAACAACATACAAACTTTGATTTAAAGCAAAAAAAGTAAGTACTTCAAATAATAAAAAAAAGACTTAAATTCTTTTATGAGGAAATTATATACTCTTCTAATAATGCATTGCAATAAAGTAACCAAAAAAGTGACTCTACAGCATTAAACTATTATCTTAAATACAAACATAAAAACAGTATATATTAAGTTACTTAAAATATTGAAATATTTTATTTCCATGAAGCATTGCAATAAATTCGTTAAAAACCAATGCTACAATATTTAACACTATTAACAAATTAAGTATAAATTTTAAAAAAAATAGTGTATGTTATTTAAAAATATTTAAATATCTTCATTAAGCATTGCAATGAAGTAATCAAAAACCGATGCTACAATATTAAACTATTGAGTATAAATATAAAAATGTGTATTAAGTATATTAAGTTATTAAAATATATGTAAATATTTATTTCCATGAAGCATTGCAATGAAGCAATGAAGCAAAAAACAATGCAATATCATTACAATATTAACTTGAGTAGAAATTTAAAAAACAGTGTATATTAAGTTAATTAAAATATTTAAGTATTTTATTTCCATGAAGCATTGCAATTAATTAATCAAAAATCAATGCAACAATACTAAACTATTAACTTTGAACTTATTCAGTATAAATGAAAAACAGTGCATATTAAGTTAAAAATATCTTAATATTTTATTTCCATGAAGCATTGCAAAGAGATACCCAATAACCAACTCTATAACATCACAATATTAAGTCATTGTGTATAAATATGAAACAGTATATATTCATTTCATGTAAAAAAAAAAATTTAAAAAAAGTAATTAAAATATCTTATTGCCAAGTTGGGAAGCAGGCAGTAAACAAAATGCAATTTAAAAGCATTGTTTGTTTACCTTTTGAAGTGATTATAGCAGCAGTAATTCATCAAATGATGGTCAAATAAATTATTATAATTTGTATGTTATTTTTAAATTGTAAATAGCCACCTTAAACTTTCTTAAACGGATAGTTCACTCCCAAAAAAAATACTTTTATGTGAGTGAACTATTTAAAGCAATTTATATATATATATATAATTTTTTTATTTATTTATTTTTTTTTTTTGGTAAATAGGCACTTTGAAATTAACTTTTTTTCCCAAAGTAGTAATAAATTCAATGGGTTTTGGGTTTGAGTAAATAATGAGGTTTGTTTGTGGTGAACTGTCCCTTTAAATACTCTATCCATCTGTCTAAATGTTCACCACAGGTCAATTCTTACCTTCACGGACGCCTCCGAGCAGGATTTGGGTCTTTACACGGTGGAGCTGAGCGGAAACCCTGACGTCTCCTCTAGCTTCACCTTCACTGCGGAGGGTAGACATTCATTTCATCTCTGCATAATGCATTACCTGAACACGGTGGCACAAGGCCTTGTGCATCTGCTCAGCATGAAAACTTGATGCATAACTCGTCTTTTGTTAGCGCGACCCCAGTATTTTATCATCATTCAGCCATTGATGAATGTTTTGCCAAGCTCCTTTGCCCTTAACCATGTTGTACAAGATCTGTGTATTTTCACCCTGCACCAAGTGTGACAGAACATGGACTGTTTGTGTCAGATACTATAAACTACATGACAAACATCTTCCTATAACTTCAAATACAGCAAGATGAACTTTAAATCTTTAAAGACATTGAATTTGACTTTGCGATTGTGCCGTTTTCTTTCTCAGATCTGGAGAGGCTGACAGAACTCAGCTGGCATGTCAGAAACCCATGTAAGTGAATCAAATACACATCACAAACTGTGTCACTGTTCAAAGAATCTCAGATGCACTAGTGTTCAAAAGTTTGGAAGTCACATCTGCTCACCGAGGCTGCATTTATTTGATCAAAAATACTATTAAAACAGTAATATTTTGAAATATTATTACAATTTAAAACAGCTGTTTTCTATGTGAGTATGTGTTAAACTGTAATTTATTTCTGTGATGCACAGCTGAATTTTCAGCATCATTACTCCAGTCTTCAGTGTCACATGATCCTTCAGAAATCATTCTAATATGCTGATTTGCTGCTCAAGAAACATTTCTGATTATTATCCATGTAGAAAACAGTTGTGCTGACGAATATATTTTTGTGGAAACTGGTACATTTTATTTTTCAGGATTCTTTGATGAACAGAAAGTTAAAAAAAACAGCATTTATTTGAAATAGAAATATTTTATAACATTATAAATGCCTTTACTGTCACTTTTTATCAATTTAATGCATTCTTGCTGAATAAAAGTATTAATTTCTTTTATTAAAAAAATCTTACTGACTCCAAACTTTTGAACAGTAGTATATTTAAAGAAATTGCTTATTTCCACCACAAAATAATAGTATAAAAATGGTAATTGCAAGATTTTTCCTCTGAATTCTCATCATACAGTTCTGTTTTCTGTTTCTGCCACAGAATAAAAATATAAAACTGACTTTTTTCTGACAGCTGCAGTTTATATTTCACAATTGCAAATTATAAGCTTGTAACTGAGTTTACATCTCACTCAGATTTGTGATGATTTTTCTCAGAATTCTGGGTAATTCTTGTAATTCTGACTTTTTTCTGAGTTTAAATCTTGCAATTTTGACTTTTTCTCAGAATTCAATTTTTTTGTCCAGCCACGGAATAAAAGAATAAACTTAGCTAACTGTGACTTTTTATGTCGCGATTCTGACTTTTTTTTCTCATAATTGCAAGATAAAAAGTCCGAATTGTAAGATAAAGACTCACAGTTATCTCTTTTTTTTAATTCCATGGCGGAAATAATCTTCTATAAACAGTTCATCCAAAAAATGGACATCCTGTCATCATTCACTCGCCTTAATGTTGCTTCAGACTTGAATTTTTCCTCCTTAGAAAAACAAAACCACATGTTTTGAAGAATTTCAGAGCTTGTTTTCCATGCAAAAAAGTGTCAGTATGACAAAATGTTCATTTTTGTGATGTAACGATATGAAAATTTCTTATCACGATTATAGTGATCAAAATGGGCGGTGTTCTGTCAATTTGTGCTACCCTATCAGATTTTGCTGAACAGTAGGTAGTACAATTCGACAACGAAAAATGCTACCTGTAAAATTATGTTTTATTAATGTCTATACCTACCACAACCCTAAACCTACCCTTACAGTAATGCAAATACAGTAAGTATGTGTTATATTCACAGTTGTGGCTAGAAGGGATACAGCTACCGGAAACCAAAAATAAATAATTTTTTCTACCTATTAGATTGTGTTTTATTAACGTCTACACCTACCCCAACCCTAAACCTACCCTTACAGTAATGCAGATACATTAAATATTGTTGTTCAGCGTGAGAAAAAGGATGCAATATTGATGTGTGCATGCGCAGTAAGCCCTGGTAGGAAAATCTGACGGGTAGGATAAAATGTCAGGGCACCGGTAACTTAAAAATTTAGTAGCCATATTGGCTGGCTAATGTTAACAACTGCGTTAAGTGTTTGTATGCGTATGACTGTTGTGCAGTGATCGCTCTGAAGTCTGAAGGCTGGCAGGTGGATGTGTCTGAGCAGGGAAGTGTGCGTCTGTGGCTGCAGACTGAAGCTCTCAGCAGCGCCGCGGTGCTTCGGCTCATCCTCAACGACAGAGAGATCTCCAGCACTCCGGTGACTGTCTGATTAGATTCTGACATTAATAGTGTGTTTATTCCTTTAATATTCCATCAGTGACTTGCTCAATGATTTCTGTGTGGATGTGTGTGTCATGCAGACCCATAAGATTAACTCTGACAAGGCACAGGGTCTGGTGGAGATCCTGTTTGATCGGATATCAAGAGACGACGAGGGATCGTACACCGCGCAGCTCAAAGACGGCCGGGCCAAGAACCAGTTCACACTGGTGTTTGTGGATAAGAGTATGTTTACTATGTCACACTATAACATTACAGAGCTGCTCTTCAGGGAAAATGATGTTTGATTAGACCAATAATAAGTGATGCAAATGTAGTGCACATGGAAAGCAACAGAAATATGAAAGCAGGACAACTGTTTTCAATATTGCTAATAATCAGAAATGTTTCTTGAGCAGCAAATCAGCATATTATACTGATTTCTGAAGATCATGTGACACTGAAGGCTGGAGTAATGATGCTGAAAATTCAGCTTTGATCACAGAAATCAGCTTATTCACAGCTATTTTAAATTGTTATAATATTTCACAATATTACTGTTTTTCTTATTAAATAAATGCAACCTTGGTGAGACTTAAAAACATTAAAAAATCATGGTTGCATGTATATATTTATTTATTGATTTGATATATATTATAGAATATTTTTTTCCCTACAGCAAGCATTTTACAATTGACAGCAATTGAGTTTTTCAGAAAGAGTTTCTAATAAGTTTGAAGATCAGTAATTACATTTTCAGACCATGAGCTAAAAGTACTTTTATTAGATATCATGACCAAAGCAGGTATTATTTTGCATTCAAAAATGCATTTTTGTATTTAAAAATTGATCAATTTTATTTTATAAAGTTTCATTTTACATTGCATTTTATTATAAAGTCAGTTTTCATTTTTCAGTTAATCAATCAATGATATATATACTTTCTTTATGATGCATGAAACTTAAAAAAGTCAAATTAAAGATAGATACATAAGAAAGTTAAATTCCAAACTATATAATAAATTAATAATTGTAATTATGAATGATAAAATCCAAAATTATTTCAGTATGGTATATAAGTATATATTCTTTTTTTGCCGTTTATTTTTATTATTAGTGGTTTTATTCTATTTTATTTTGTAACGTTTCATTTTCTTTGCATTTTGTAATAAAGTTGGTTTTCATTGTTCAGTCACTTATTTAATGATGCAAAACAAAGTCAAAGTCTGTTTTTCTGATATGTGACCCTGGAGCACAAAAGCAGTCTTAAGTCTCTGGGGTATATTTGTAGCAATAGCCAAAAATACATTGTATGGGTCAAAATTATCC
>JAFVLL020012976.1:0-56420 GCA_021397915.2 Tor tambroides | reverse complement strand
TCAGAATTACCTCCTCTCCTAGGTTCACGAAACGGTCGTCCATGCGTTGCTGTTCTGTTGTAAGTAATCTTAATGATTCCTAAATGCATCTACTTCTGGAAGCCAAATAAAGTGCTTTTGCTTTCGTCTAGAAACACACAGCGTCTCCCTGACACGGCTGCATCAACACTATTGCTGTTACTGAAACCATGACCTTCTTTCTTTGTGTAAACATTTGGTAGCATTATGCAAATATTTCCACATCGTGACGTCAAGATGTGGACGTGTGTTTGAATGAGCTGTTTTAGGGGGGCGTGGCAGAGTCTTAACTTTGATAAAGAATATCTCTTTGGTTTTGAGACTTTAGTCTTTGCAGCTTCAGGGATCTTATGTATGCACAATCAGCTTGTAACACTCCAAAGAGAAAGAAAAACTTGAAATCGGATCATATGACCCCTTTAAATGCTGAGATCCATGTTGTTTGTGTAGGATGTCTAGAAATTACTGAACGTTGGACAAAAAATGGTGTGTTCAGGTAAAACTAGCGCAAGCCACAGTGTGTTCATTTATAGACATAAGCCCTATGCGTCTAGTAAGCTGTACTTATGGTATTTATTTATTTCTTTTTTTAAATAATGCATTATAATGTAGGACAGTGCACTGAATGTTGCCACAGGTTTGTAAAACATTGCAGTGATCCAATGCGAAACTTAAACCATTTATTGAAATGATTAAGCCATAAAAAGGGAAATATGTGTAATTTTGTTGTTTTATGACCTTTTATCAGTTTTTATTATACTTAAATGGCTTATATTGGTGTTTATTTTTACTGTGAGCCTTATTTTCAGTAGATCTGCTCTTCACTGTTACTGTTTTCCTTCACAAATAACTCACAAATAAGTGGGATTGATATTGACTTTTCTTTTGCATCTGTCTACTCGGCTCTTTTATGGAAAGAGGGTGACTGCTGTTGTGCCAGCTGACTCCTCCATCAGTGACGACGAGGGCTCTGATGAGGAAGACGACGAGGTGGCAGACCCCGACTTCATCCCACTTACCCACGAGTGCCCGAGTGACATGGGCCCCTCTGCCAAGAGGAGGTGTGTGCGGACTGCAGTGGAGGAGCTTGAGGACGATGAGGAGGAGGATGAAGACCAGCCAGCACCACAAGCCAGGGGCCCCACAAAGAAGGGGAAGCCAGCATCCAGGCTAACCACCTGGAAGAAGGTTGACCTGGACAACCAAGCCCTGCCTGAATACCAGCATGTTCCCCCTGACTTCATCGAGACTCCATATACTTACTTCAACGAGTACTTCAGCCCCCATGTCATCAAGCATATAGCATACCAAACCAACTTGTATGCAACCCAGAAGGACGTCAACACCACCTTCACCACCACTGAAGAAGAGGTGAGGAACTTTGTGGCCATCCTGCTCTACATGGGGATTTCTGAGCTGCCCTCCATTGATGACTACTGGGCAATGGAGACCAGGGTCCCTCAAGTTGCAAACCTCATGTCGTCTAAGAGGTTCAGGCTGATGAGCAGGCTTGTCCACTTTAATGACAACACCCAGATCCCTGGCACCATCGACAGATTCTTCAAAGTCCGGCCACTGTTCAACCTCCTGGTTCCTGTCTTCAGGAGTGAGCCACAGACCCCCAAGCAGTCTGTGGATGAGGTTATTGTTGCCTACAAAGGCAAGACAGCTGGCAACCTGAGGCAATACATCAAGAACAAGCCGGACAAATGGGGATTTAAGTTGTTTGCCAGGGCTTCTGAGGATGGCTTTATTCATGACCTGGTGCTATACCAGGGCAAAACTACACTGAAGGCCCACGGTGTCCCCATGACGTCTGAACAACAAGCCATGGCTGTCCCCAGCCAGATAGTCTCCGTCCTGGCCAGCACCATGTCCTCCTCTGCCACCACAGCCATCTTTGCGGACAACTTCTTCACCAGCCTGGAGATAGTGCAGTACCTCAAAGACAAGAACTGCAGGTACACGGGGACAGCCAGGGACACCAGAATAGGCAACCCTCCATTGAAGTCCATCAAGGATATGGAGGAAAAGGCTGTCCCTCGTGGTATGCATGACTACGTCACCAGTGATGATGGGATCCTGGCTCTCAGGTGGAAGGACAACAGGGTCGTCACTCTGTTGTCAACAGACATGGGGGTGGAGCCCATGTCCTCAGTCTACCGGTACTGCAGTGACATCAAGAGTAAGGAGCCGGTAAGCTGCCCTGCTGTCATCAAGAGCTACAATGCCAACATGTGGGGTATTGACAAGAGTGACATGCTGGTCCACCTCTACCGCACCCCCATGAAATCCAAGAGGTGGTACATGCGGATGTTTGCATATGCAATAGATGTCAGCCTCACGAATGCCTGGATCATGTACAGGCGGGACATCAAGGCTCTTGCTGTGGATGGCCTGTCGTTGAAGAACTTCCGGATCCAGGTGTTTAGGAGTTGCAGCAGCCAGAGGCCAGTTACGTCTTGCCCCCAAAGTAGCTCATCATGTGCCCCCAGCACCTCTGTTGATGTCCCCATGCCTATCCAGGGACACCGCAGCCACACTCCAGATGCTTCTGTGCGGTTTGACATGTCCCTGTTCCATGCCCCTGTCTACACCCAGCGCCAGACCTGCAAGTACTGCAGCAGGAAGGGGAACATTTTGAGGTCAAATGTGGTCTGCAGGGTCTGCAAGGTCCACCTGTGCCTCAATGCTGAACGCAACTGCTTCATCAAGTACCATGAAGTGACTGGACTAGAGTTATGACGCATGAAAAAAAATGTTCCTAAATAAAAATTCTATGAAATTTATATAGGTTTCATGTATTTATTTATATTTTAAATATATATGATTTTTGAAAAAACAAAAAAGACCGTAGACTGGCGCTCTATATTACATGTAGGCTATAATGTCAATATTAAATGTGCACATTTTCAAGTGTTTGTGCGGCGTGTGGAAGCTGAATAGCAGCACTATACTGCATGACAGTTAAAGCCTGCTTTATACTCGCGTCCACACGAGCACGTGGCTCAAGTTACTGCCAGAGGGATACTCGGACTGATTTAATTTTATTTTTAATATTATTTTATTTTTTCATTATATTTATTGTGATTAACCTCCCGTTCTTGTTCACAGTATAATGACATTCAATCCTTGCACGCAGTCACAGAGAATATAACGCGATTAAGATGATCAAACTTATTTTTAATTATTGTCTATGGGCTGGAAATATTTCTTTATTTAAATCAAAGTCAGCGCATGAAAAATGTGAGTGTTATATTTAATACAAGTTTGCCCTAAACCTTTAATTTAATCCTTCTATACAGCCTTCAGTCGTAAATAATGTTTTAAGCTTTGGCTAATTCTAATGCTTTTTAATGTGATCTGTTGTTTGTATAGCTTTCTCGCTGTTCTGTGATGAAATAAGCTGATCAGACTGTGAAGAATTGTCTATACACAGGAGTTAAATTGGGATTTGTTATGTGGGGGGGGCTCTATGGTATCGAGCTTTATATATATGTATAATGTAAGTGACCAAAAATGTAAGTGACCTAATATTATTGTATTTGCTCACTGAACTGTTTATAGAACTATTAAACAGTCGTAATGGTGAGTGATGTTGCCTAACTAACTGTATTTTAAATATAAAAACTTTCCATTTTGAACTTTCTTAGTGTTGCGTGTTTTGATTTCTCCTGGAGAGGCTGCGTGAACCTCGCCTCAGCAGCGCAAACTTATAGGCCTACTGTCAATAGATGCATACAGCTATATCCACTATTCTCCACAAAATGTAATAAGATCAGAATAATACTTGCGTTTTGGTGTTTATATAGTTTTTGGTTAGTGATGTTTTAATCATGTTACTTGTCTGGCATTAATCAAGCGTTAATGTCGAGCCCTGAGTCTATGTGCCGGACGGCCCCGGCCCAATTTAAACCCTGTCAATACACATGGTTCACGCGCTTCTGTTTAAGTTAGGAAATATGCATCGGAAGATCTTGACAACATATTCCTTGGTTTCATAATTGGTGATTGGTGTCTTTAGAAGACGTGATTATTTATGTAGAATTCAGCAAAGATACAACAATGCCGTGCTGTGGACACAGCCATTGATAGAGGCTGCAGCTGAAGTTCTTTTAGGGGCCGTTCACATATCATGTCTTTAGTGCGCTCAAGTCTGTTATTTCAAATGTACATGCGCGGCAAGCGCGCTCATTTTTTCCAGGCGCGTCTGCACCGCATTGAAATTTCAACTTTTCAGAATGCCGCAAGCGCACCCCGTGTCATGTGACAAGAACCAACCAATCAGCTTCATCTCTTCTTGTAACAACATTGAAAGCTCAGCCGAGCTGGAGGAACAGCTGATCATAGCTGTACAGGGCTAGCCGTTCTAAATAAATTTAGTAGCAGAACGCAAGCGATTTTTAGTGCTGGAAATCCATTAATCGTTTGCTGAACCTTCCGCGTCTTCATGGAGAGCATGGGTCTAGGTTGCTTAGCAACGGCAGACGCCACAGGAGCGCAAGCATAGCACACAAGCCACAGAGCGCTTTGAAAGATGGAGAAAGCGACGCGCCGAGCATTTTCCACACGTTTTTAGGCACGACATGTGAACGGCCCCGTGCTACTATTTGAATCTTCCGCTTTTCGAAATACAGAAGTGTGATTTAAAGGCTTAAAAGTTTTTTTGAGCAATCAGAAATCTGAGGGGGCCGGACATGTAAATGAGGGGCCCTCGTGGCTATGCCACTGCACTCCAGGGTTGAAATTTAGAATTTCCAAGTATTTTAATGAGTGCCCTATAAAGGGTTAAACCTAATATCTTCTGCTGAATTAAATTAAATAAAATTCATTCATTTCTATCACTTAAAGGAACACTCCACATTTTTTTGGAAGTAGGCTCATTTTACACCTCCCCTACAGTTAAACAGTTGAGTTTTACCGTTTTTGAATCCATTCAGCCGATCTCCGGGTCTGGCGGTAGCACTTTTAGCGTAGCTTAGCATAGATCATTGAATCAGATTAGACCATTAGCATAGCGCTCAAAAATCACTAAAGAGTTTCGATAATTTTCCTATTTAAAGCTTGACTCTTCTGTAGTTACATTGTGTACTAAGACCAACGGAAAATGAAAGTTGTGATTTTTTTAGGCCGATATGGCTAGGAACTATACTCTCGTTCCGGCGTAATAATCAAGAAACTTTGCTGCTGTACCATGGGTGCGTCAGGCGCAATGATATTACGCAGCGCCTGAAAGTAGTCCCCAGCTATATCATAACTAAAAGGGAAAGGGAAGTGGTGTGTGGCCAAGTATGGTGACCCATGCTCGGAATTTGTCCTCTGCATTTAACCCATCCAAGTGCACACACAGCAGTGAACACACACCCGGAGCAGTGGGCAGCCAATGCTGTGGCGCCTGGGGAGCAGTTGGGGGTTCGGGGTGGAGTTGGGGGTATTGAGGGTGGAGAGAGCGCTGGTTATTCACTCCCCCCACCGACAATCCCTGCCGTACCTGGGACTCGAACCTGCAACCTTAGGGTTACAAATCCAACTCTCTAACCATTAGGCCACGGCTGCCCCCGTGGCGCTAGTTAACTTAATGTGTTAACTAGTTAACTAGCTGGGGACCACTTTCAGGCGCTGCGTCATATCATTGCGCCTGCTGCTTTAAATATAACTGCACTAATAAAAATTTAAATAAAACCCGCACTTCCGCAAGTGACGTCACTTGCAGTCTTTATTTTATTTATTTATTTATTTTTAAATTGAATCTCTCTCTTTAAATTGAACTTTACACAAGTAGCCAGGTGGTGAATACATGAAAAAAGAAACAAAATTACAATGTCACTTGCAATCCCCGCTTGCACTCTTCACTACCTGCGACGTGACTTGCAATCCACACAAATCGTGCGTGTTGCCATTGAAGACAAGACGCTGTGGTGGTTAAACAAATAAAACTAATTTAGTTCTACAGGCTAACATACAGGGTCCTGCAAGTCATCTGTAAGAGAAAAAGACAAGACCCGCAAATCCATGGCCACAGAACAGCAGAATATGAACGCAGTCCCAAAGTCTCTCATTAAGTGCTTTTAAACCTCCAGTAGAAAACCATAAACACTTAATATGGCTTAATGTATTAAGTTAGTAAGATGTGAGATGATGTGGCTTCTTACACAGAATATGGCACGCAACATATTTCATAGTATTCTAAGCAGTGAGAAAGGTTATGTTAATTAGCATTGCATTTTTATATACTTAAAGGGATACTCCACCCCAAAATTAAAATTTTGTCATTAATCACTTACCCCCATGTCGTTCCAAACCCGTAAAAGCTTTGTTTGTCCTCGGAACACAATTTATGATATTTGATGGACTATTCTGATGATGTCTTTCATACTTTTCTGGACCTTGACCGAGTTAATTACTTGGCAGTCAATGGGACACTCACAAGCCTCCTGGTTTTCATCCAAAATATATTAAATTGTGTTTAAGAAAGTTTTAACAGGTTTGGAATGGCATGGGGGTAAATGATTAATGACAAAATTTTCATTTTGGGGTGGAATAACCCTTTAATAATTACAATAAGAACTCAGATAAACGATAAGTTGTCGTAGTGTGTTTATTAGTCATGCTGAATCAATGAAAGCAGTTATATCTTCTGTTTATTCAGCTACTGCTATAGGGATTTCCCACTAGATTTCTTCTGCGGGGAGAGCGCCATCTGGCCTTCGGAAGGAGATTTACTACTGATCACAGAACCGTGCTTCACTGACAAGATGCGCATGACAATCACAGCTTTTGCCTTATCATGATTGTGATTTTATTTCGATTTATCGTGCAGCCTTACATTAAATTCAAATGAATCAATAAAATCTGAAAAAATGCCCAGCGAACAGACAGACGTGAATGAACAGCACTTTCGTGACATTTAAATCCTCAGCTGTAATGTTACTTATATCATATATCATTACTACTGGTAGACCACAGCAAACCAACCACCTGCACCAAAACTTGCAACTGTGTTGTAGGGAAACGCATCTCTGTGGAAATGAGCACCTACGACCCATGTCTCTGAATGACAATGAGGAAAGACAGAAGTGATACTACTTCATGCATAATGCCGCAAATATATTTTATGCATACTACGGCACAGTGACTAGATTGAACAAGCTCTTTGTCATGAATAAATGCAGAGAAGCTCTCAGAACTGGATGACATAGAATCATGCCTCTCCAACCCCGGCAGCCAATAACACACTCAGGAGGACTCCAGAGGCACTATTCTACGTTAGATTCCGTGACATAGCTTCGACTTTGCTTTTCAAATCAGAAGTACAAAATTGCTGTGAAAGATGCAAAAATAACCAATCTCCAATTACTGATAAACTTTGATTCATATTAGTGTTTTCAGTGTAGTGGAACCTGCACACATCTGTTCACATCTCAAAAAGTGTATTCTGGGGTTTCATGACCCTTTAATGTACTTCTTCCTGAGCGACTCTTTTTTGTTGCCTTAGCTGTATGTTTTGGGTCATTTGTCATACTGGAAGACTAATCCACGACCTCTTCAAACACGATGAGTTGAGTTGATGCCATAAAACTCAATTTTGGTCTTCTCTGACCACAGTGCTTTCTCTGAATCATTTAGATCAGAGGTCGCAAACTCAATTCCCAGAGGGCCGCTGCTCTGCAGAGTTTAGCTCCAACCAGCTCCAACCCACACATGCTTGGATGTTTCTAGTGATCCTGAAGAGCTTGATTAGCTGGATCAGGTGTGTTTGATTAGGGTTTGAGCTAAACTGTCCAGAGCTGTGGCCCTCCAGGAATTGAGTTTGAGACCAGTGATTTAGATGTTCATTGTCAAACTTCAGACAGGCCTGCACATGTGCCCTCTTGAGCAGAGGGACCTTGCAGCCACTGCAGGATATAAATCCATTGCAGCGTAGTGTTACCAATGGTTTGCTTGTTGACTGTGGGCCCAACTGCCTTAAGATCATTAACAGGCTCCTCCCATGTAGTTTTGGGCTGATCCCTCACCTTTCTCATGATCATCCTTATCTAATGAGGCGAGCTCCATAACAAGGGCGATTTTGCAGTTTTTGCATTTCCCAATAATCACACCAGCAGTTCCTCACCAAGCTTCTTGCTGATTGTCTTGTAGCACATTCCAGCATTGTGCAGGTCTACAGTTTTTTCCCTGATGTCCTTTGATAGCTCTTTGGTCTTGCCTATGCTGGTGGAGATCAGCAGTGGATCAAATAATTTTTTCCCCACTGTAAAACATCACAAAAGGCAGTGAATACCAGAAATAACCCATGTGTATTTGCACTCCAGGTTGCACCAGTAACATTGATACAGCTCGTAGATAGTGAAGAATTTACTCAAACGTTAGGGCTAAAAGCAGGAATGACCAATCCTGATTTTAGGGATCAATCTTTCTACAGAGTACAGTGTCAGTCCTGCTCCAACACACCTGCCTGTAATTATCATGTGTTCCTCAACCAGTGCTGGCTTCAACTTAGGTCAACTTAATATAACATCTCATTATGTGGATATCAAGTGTGCAGCCCTTAATCCTACCCCTCAAATTTGCAGGATGTGGACACGAGAACAGTGTCCGTTATACAAAGTTTCATTAGTAAGTAAAAAAAAAAGACCAGGCTGTAGTAGCAATATGGTATGTGAAGCTTAACCGATCATCAATCACAACCATGGTTCCTGGCTGTCCTGGAAAGAGCTATGGTGGACGAACCTAGCCGTATAAAGTAGTTGTAATGAAGTGTGGGGTTGGCTGAGACCACGAGCAGTTCTGTTTTAGCAAGGTTGAGTTGAAGGTGATGGTCCTACATCCAGTCAGAAATGTCTGTCATACAGGCTGCAATGTGAAAAGCTACTGTTGGATCATCTTGTTGGAATGAGAAGTAGAGTTGAGTGTCTTTAGCATAACAGTGATAAGAAAAGCCATGATTCTGAATAACAGATCCTAATGATGACATGTAGATGGAGAAGAGAAGTGGTCCAAGCACTGAGCCTTGAGGAACCCTAGTAGCATTAAGCAATTTCCCTTAAGTTTGCAATAAACACGAGAACAGTGTCCGTTATACAAGGTTTCAGTAGGAAGTAAAAGCAAGGACAGGAAGGGATAAGGATAAAAGAGAGTAGAAAATGTAAAGGATTGTGAGGGATTTGGCTGTCCTGATGAAGTCAGGTAGGTCATTCCACCAACAGGGCAAGGTGAAAGAGAACGTCCTGGAGAGTGATTTTGTGCCTCTCTGTAATGAGACCTGGAGCCACTGCTTGTTAATCGACCGCAGGTTTCTGGAGGAGATGTAGACGCTTAGGAGACAGTGGAGGTAGGGGGGGTGAGGAGCCCATGGCTGTTCTGTAAGCACGCACCACTTGTACTTGATGCAAGCAGCTATTTTTTTTTTTTTTTTGCATAGCTTGTCAGAGAACTATGGCTCTGTGTAGTAAATGCTGCTCCATCTCAAAGCAGATGATGAAACCGGCTTTACTGACGAGATGTGCATGACAATTGTATTCGATTAATCATGCAGCCCTAACGGCATAAAATTCAAAGGAAGTTTTGTTGAAGTTATAAGAACATGGGAGGTACTTCCAGCTTTTGGAAATGGGGAGACCAGTACCCCCACCTCTCCCAAACTGTTGGGGGGGGGGGGGGTGTGTGTAAGTTGTCTTTACACTTGTAGGTCTTCACACAAGAAGGGGTGATGCTGATGCTTCTGCACCAGTGAACAAACTCCACCTAAATACAGAGATAACTCACTTGAGTGAAAACAGCTGTCCACGCCTTTCTAATTAGCATAGCATAGCCTATAGTGTGCAGTTGTCTCAAAGTTGTCTTAAGCTCAAATTTTTAGCAAAAAGTATTTTTGTAAATTCTACTTGCAGCTAATGGCAAGCAACATGCACAATCAGCATAAACCTTTAAATAAAATAAGAGTTAAACGTATTAATCCTCCCAACTAGCAGATAGTTATTCTAAATTACAGAAACAGAAAACTGGTATTAAGCAAAACACTTGTTCTTGTCGTGTCCGCTGACAAATCGCTTTATTTGTTGGTATTTGGGACGTGTCCTAGAGAAAGCAAAGAGTCAAGGACACAAGGTTCTGAGATTACAGGTTACACTTTTTCAGTGGGTATGGGATCTAGCATACATGTTGGATTTGATGTTTTAAATGTCTAAACGTTTTCATGTCTTGCTTTGTGCCAATAAACTGGTCTTAACTTGTTTTTGTTTCTTTTCACCCTAGTTCTGATGGCGCTGAAAGAGAAGAGTCGGGAACTGAATGAAACCGAAGAAAAAAGTCAGACTGAGAAATGTCATGTCATGGATGGGGAAAAATCTTTTAGTTACTCTCAGACTCGTAAAAGAGAAACTAGAAAGCCTGAAGTCCAGATGAGAGTTCACACTGAAGAGAGACCTTTCACCTGCCAACACTGTGGAAAGAGTTTCAGTGGAAAACAAAACCTTACAAGCCACTTGAAAATCCACAAAAGCAAACCTTATACATGCAAACGGTGTGGGAAGTGCTTCAAATTAAAAGGAAGTCTTAAGACTCACATGAGAGTTCACTCTGGTGAAAAGCTGTTCATATGCTTTCAGTGTGGAACGAGTTTCAGTCAAAAAGAGAGTCTTAATGGCCACATGAGAATTCACACTGTAGAAGGCCCTTTCACCTGCAAACTGTGTGGAAAACGTTTCAGTCAAAAGGAAAACTTTGATGGCCACATGAGAGTTCACTCTGGAGAGAAACCGTTCATATGCCCTCACTGTGGAAAGAGTTTTACACTGAAAACAAAACTTACAGCCCACTTGAAAATTCACACCAGAGGCAATCCTCACACCTGCAAACTGTGTGGGAAGAGTTGCACATCAAATGCTCATCTGATGACTCACATGATAGTTCACACTGGAGAGAAGCCTTACACCTGCAAACTGTGTGGGAAGGGTTTCATAGAAAATGCTCATCTAATGTCTCACATGACAGTTCACTCTGGAGAGAAGCCTTACACCTGCGAACTGTGTGGAAAGAGTTTCAAACAGAAAAGAAGCTTTAAGTATCACATGAGTATTCACTCAATAGAGAAATATTTTAGATGTCATGTGTGTGAAACAAGTTTTGCTGACAGGAATCAACTTAAGAATCATGTACAAAATCACATTGGGGAGAGGCCTTGCATGTGCCATCACTGTGGAAAGAGTTTCACATCAAATGGCCGTCTGATGATTCACATGAGAGTTCACACTGGAGAGAGGCCTTTCACCTGCCCTCAGTGTGGAAAGAGCTTCACAAATAAAGCAAGCCTTAAGATTCACATTAGAGTTCACACTGGAGAGAAACCTTACAAGTGTGTTAGGTGTGACATGAGTTTCCGATATCACATAAGCCTGAAACGGCACTTGCAAACTCATTCTGGAAAGAATTCCTCGTTTCCCATGTGCCAAAAGGTGTAGAAATAATGCATTCACTCTGGAGAAAGACAGTTCAATTGTGATTGGTGTAATAAAAACAGCAGACTTACAAATATATGAAAAGTCATTCAGTTGTGACCCTGTTTGTGTTCTTTATTATTAAAAAGGTACCCTTACAAAAAGTTTGTTCAAGACCGCTATTAGTATACTTCTTTTTGATTAAAAATAAGAATAGAAAGTAATCGCCTCCCTTTAAAATAATTACATTTTGTTGCTAAATTGTTGTAGCTGTTTTATCCAGCTTAAATAGTACAAATAGCTACAGTTTAGTTTAAACAAATATATCAAAATTGTAAATGTTGCAATTTAAAAAAAAAAAAAAAAGTACAAAATATTTATTTTTGGTAAGTACAGAAGTGGGGGTGAGAGTGATAATTCAACATTGTTGTTAATGCTGCTTGATTTTGTTTCTGTTTGTTCACCCTTATCTTAATAGATGGATAAAGAAGGACGTAAATTGGAGTAGTATTTTTGTATTATTCAAAATGGTATGTCTGATTTATCTTGTCTGATTGTGATTTGTTTTTGGTAAATACTGAGGGTAGGATCTGATAAGCCCAGGGCTTCTACCTATCCCTTTTCAAACGGGTTGACTATGATGTTACCATTTTATTTCATTGATTTTAATAGCGTTTATTTGTTATTCATTTGTATATTTTATGTTTTTCATTATTTTTTATTTTATTTTTTTTTTATAGTTCGAAATAAATTTCATTCATTCATACAAGCGGTGATCATCGGGGTCCAAGCACAACCCATTGGGCAATTGATGTTGAAAAGACATCACAACAAACAGGTCAGATATTCAAATGCAGTGTTGGGGAAAGTTACTTTTAAAAGTAATGATTACAATATTACGTTACTCCCTAAAAAAGTAACTAATTACGTTACTTAGCTACTTTTTATGGAAAGTAATGCATTACATTACTTTTGCATTACTTTTTAAATATGAGCAGGGCTTGATTGTTTTTAATACAAGAAGTTCTAATTATAGCACAGGCTGAAGGAAGAGTAAATTCACGTCTGTACAGTAGAACGCAGGAGAAGAAGGTTCAACACTCTTCAGCAATAAAAAAAACAATGAAGCACGATTGTTAGTTTATCTAAAGTCATTTTTGCTTATTAGTATGGTTGAACTGGATCATCAAAGGTCAGCAGCAAAGACATTGGTTAATAAAATGGGATTAGATTTGTGTTGTTTAACCCATTTAATTATTGCAGGTTTGCGTCATATTCTGAGTTTGCATTTCACGGTCTTAATTCATTTTGATGAATACTAAATCTGTTTTTTTGTGAGTGGGATGAATTAATGCACATTCACATTTAGTCTAGAACTACAGTAACAGTATGTTCACAGCGCACTGTCAGTCAATAAATGGGAAAAAAGTAACTCAGATATTTTCTTGTAAATTAAGAAGTAATGTTACTTTACTAGTTACTTGAAAAAAGTAATATTACGTAACTCGCATTACTTGTAATACGTTACCCCCAACACTGTGCAAATCCAACTGATGTCAAAAACTTGAAACAACATTGATTTGGTGTAAATTTAACGTCAAACAAATTGGACTACTTAAACATTAAACCAATTTCATTGAAGGATTACCCACCTAATTTCACTTAGTAATAAATCTGTGTACACAATGTCTGTTATCTGATACCTTCTGAGTATTGTCAGTGTGAACTACAGATATCAGTTGGTAGATTTAAATGTAAAGGACGACAAAAATATACCTAAGTATATAAAACGCGCAGCTTTCACCTCCGTAAACCTTTACCCCTGTAAGAATTATTTATTTGTTATTCAGAGTGATGGAACCTGATAGAAAAAAGATTTCTTATCCTTTGTTTCCCTCTAGTGGTCAACATTAGTACAACATGTTGTAGACCATCGGCCATTTTGAGTGGGCAAAAACTTTTTTCTATCTCCTCTTAAACCATGTGACTAATTCACACAAAATGTTGCATGTATCATCTACAGACATTAATAACACAGAGTTATCAAAAGAATTTAAGTCAAACCATTTAGAGAAAATATACAACAACATTTTGTAGCCATTGCTCCATGCACTTGTCAAACTATATCTTCTAAACCATTTGATGAATCTGAATTCTTTTGATACATTTTTTGTCATCAGGGTCTCTAGATGATACATACAGGTGCATCTCAATAAATTAGAATGTCGTGGAAAAGTTCATTTATTTAAATAATTCAACTCAAATTGAAACTTGTGTATTAAATAAATTCAATGCACACAGACTGAAGTAGTTTAAGTCTTTGGTTCTTTTAATTGTGATGATTTAGGCTCACTTTTAACAAAAACCTACCAATTCACTATCTCAACAAATTAGAATACTTCATAAGACCAATAAAAAAAACATTTTTAGTGAATTGTTGGCCTTCTGGAAAGTATGTTCATTTACTGTATATGTACTCAATACTTGGTAGGGGCTCCTTTTGCTTTAATTACTGCCTCAATTCGGCGTGGCATGGAGGTGATCAGTTTGTGGCACTGCTGAGGTGGTATGGAAGCCCAGGTTTCTTTGATAGCGGCCTTCAGCTCATCTGCATTGTTGGGTCTGGTGTCTCTCATCTTCCTCTTGACAATACCCCATAGATTCTCTATGGGGTTCAGGTCAGGTGAGTTTGCTGGCCAATCAAGCACAGTAACACCATGGTCACTGAACCAGCTTTTGGTACCTTTGGCAGTGTGGGCAGGTGCCAAGTCCTGCTGGAAAATGAAATCAGCATCTCCATAAAGCTTGTCAGCAGAAGGAAGCATGAAGTGCTCTAAAATTTCCTGGTAGATGGCTGCGTTGACTGTGGACTTCAGAAAACACAGTGGACCAACACCAGCAGATGACATGGCAGCCCAAATCATCACTGACTGTGGAAACTTCACACTGGACTTCAAGCAGCTTGGATTCTGTGCCTCTCCACTCTTCCTCCAGACTCTGGGACCTTGATTTCCAAATGAAATGCAAAATTTACTTTCATCTGAAAAGAGGACTTTAGACCACTGACAAACAGTCCAGTTCTTTTTCTCCACAGTCCACGTAAGACGCTTCTGACGTTGTCTCCGGTTCAGAAATGGCTTGGTAGCGAGCGTGGTGACTCTTCATGCACTGACTCCAGCTTCAGTCCACTCCTTGTGAAGCTCACAAGTCTTTGAATCAGCTTTGCTTGACAGTATTCTCAAGCTTGCAGTCATCCCTGTTGCTTGTGCACCTTTTCCTACCCAAATTCGTCAACTTTGTATTTAATATGCTTTGATACAGCACTCTGTAAACAGCCACACCTGTCAGTAATGACCTTCTGTGACTTAACCTCTTTGTGGAGGGTGTCAATGATTGTCTTCTGGACCACTGTCAAGTCAGTAGTCTTCTCCATTATTGTGGTTTCAAAGAACAAGAGATACCCAGAATTTATACTGTAGGGATGGTCATTAATTGAAACTCAAATGTAAATATTCTAATATTTTGAGATACTGATTTTTGACTTTCATGAGCTGTAAGCTCTAATCATCAAAATGAAAAAAAAAAAAAAACTTTTGAAATGTTTTACTTTACATGCAATGAATCTAAAATATATGAGTTTCACAAATTAACTTTTTCACGACATTCTAATTTATTGAGATGCACCTGTACAACATTTGGCATTAATTGAACAAATGGTCTTGGACGAGTTTGAAAAAGTAGGTTTATAAAAAAGCTCAAAATGGTGGAATCATTTAATGCATGGCAAAAATCCAAGATATACATTGTGTTCAGCTTGATGCAGAGAATCTGAGGAGTTGTATTGAGGATTGTAACCTGTATAGTTGTGGAGATATGAGCAAAAACGTTAAATTATAGTGCCACCCAGTGTTGGGTAAGTTACTTTCAGTGTTAAAAGTAATTACTAATTACATCATCAATATTGTATTTAAATTACTTTTCTAATTACTCTGTCTGAAAAGTAATTTAGTTACTCAATAAGTAACAATTATTTAAATCATTAAATACATCTTAAAATCCCTATAAACCTTAAAGCATAGACAATAGAAATTAAACTCTTTATTCTTTCAACTTGAGTCAAACATGGAATAGTGTAGCCTTTTATTTTTAAAACGACTATAATAATTAAACATTTTAATAAAAAATGTAACCACCTTCGGTTAACAAATAGAATTACTCTGCAAAATATCTGAATAACAAAAAAGCTTAAAGCGGTCATCGAATGCCCATTTTCCACAACTGATGTGATTATATGATGAAAAGTCTATAACATAGTTGGGGTAAAAAGGGTGTTGTTTTACACTACCATTGAGAAATTTTAACCAGTCAAACACAGCTCTGTCTGTAGCAAGCTGTTTTGTTGCATGTTCCTTTAAATGCTAATGAGCTCTCCTGACCCTGCCCCTCTCTTCCGAGCCGCTCTCTTGAGAGACTGCTGCGTTCATCATGAAACTTGCTAACTAGCACGTTATTAGGAAAGGCGATTTTCAAAGATTCATAAAAACCCCTTATACTCACTTCTAGAGGTGAAGCTGGATCACGAATGATTCACGCGAACATAGACGCATTTAGGTAGATCGGGGTTGCATTCCCTTCAAAAACAAACATAATCCACTGCATCTTCAGCGGTTGTTTATTTTAGAAAAGCACAGTGTTTTGTTATTTTCAGTGTACACAAACAAAAGTAGACCCTTTTTGGATTTGATTGATTTTAGTCTTATCTTAGTAGAGCTCGACCGATGTATCGGTTTTGCCTATTAATCGGCACTGATAGTTGATTCCTGGAACTATTGGTTATCAGCAAATATCCACGCCGGTAGTTTTTCTGGGTTGTGTCCGTTGCTGGAGCGGCTGCAAAGTACGGTGGCCCAGTAGTGCACAACACAACGCAATTAAAAAAGCAAACATAAGCTCACAACACAACGACATTAAGCCACAACACAACGGAAATGCTCCCGACCATTAGAGGGCAGTTGGTCTGCAAAAACGGGTGTACAAGAGCAGAGCTAAACTGTCCAAATCGAAAATAATATTGATTTATTTTCTGCTCGATTCATGAATCGATACATTAAGATTACCAGGATATCAAACATTCAGTGAAAACACGTTGTTCATTTAAAAATCGATTACACATATTAAGATCAATCACTTACATTGAGAATTTCTTGTGGCGTCTCTCTCGAGGAAATATCGGGGTTTAACTGTCAACACTGCCCCCTAGTGGTCGGGAGCATTTCCGTTGTGTTGTGAGCTTATGTTTGCTTTTTTAATTGCGTTGTGTTGTGCACTACTGTGCCACCGTAGCAAAGGGTCTGTTGTCATTATACAGTGCGAGAGCTGCATCTAGAGGTGGAAATCACTGCCAGCATTTGTTTTGTAATAATTGAGTGTCCTAAAATAGAAGCAAATAAAGTGCAAGACTATACATATACATTTACGTAATTAATACTCTGGCCTTTGTGGAGACATCTAAAGATGGCCACTTTAAGCATGACTTTGGATTTATGTGAAATGGCTAACATTTTACAGTAAGATTCCATTTATAACATTAACTGAAGTTAGTAATGCTTTAGAAGTATTGTTTATTGTTTGTTAATTTAAAAATGTATTTGTAAATGTAAAAAATTAAGTTCATTTCAATTTTATCTGTTAACTTTAATGCACTATGAGCTAACATGAATTGTATTGCTCATATATTAATACATGCTGTAAAAATGTATATTGCATAATGCATGTAGTTCATGTAAGCTAGCTAAAACTTTCTTGTTAACAAATGGTACTTGCAAAGTGTTACATATGAAGTTTACATACATGATTCTAGATAAAGAAACACACACTTGACCTTCAATATTGTGATGTTTAAATTATTTTCAAATGGCAAGGCTTTGAAGAAAGTACCAGTGTGGGAGTATTTTACTAAAGTATCACCAGGGAAAGCACAGTATAATATCCGTGACAAAATAATCAGCATGGGGGCATCAACATCTACAAGTAAAAATACTACAAACATGTGTTGTCATCTAAAGCACATGAAGTCAATGAAGAATCTAAGAAAAAAAGAGACAAGAAAGATCGTTCTCAGCCATTAGTGTCTCAGCTTTTTGAAAGCAAGACAAGATGGAAGGACAGAGATCCAAGGTCTCTCAAAATTGATGCAGCTATCATTGAAATTATTACCACTGACAGACAACCCTTTCCAGTGGTTTCAGATGTTGGATTTAAGAGACTTATGGAACCCAGGTACCAAATTAAAAATGAGAAGTTCTAGATGCTAGATTCCAGGGTTTTGATAAAAGTCAGAAGTGAAGTGACGAAGGCCACATTTGTGGCATTCACTACTGACTGTTGTTCTGGAGCTACAGAGTCTGATGAGAATAACTAGGCATTTAATTTCTGAGGGCTGGTCAAGAAGGCAAGTGGTGCTCAATGTCAAGCCTATGACTGGAGCACACTCGGCCAGGTTAATTTCAAGGAGCCTTCCGTAACGTGCTAGGAGACTAGGATGTCGCAACAGAATGAGCTGTTCTTGACCTAAGAGATGGGGGAGCAAACATGGTCATAGGAATGAGGCTGGCTGAACGTCCTGATTTAAGCTGCACTGCGGGCTGTGTGGGTCCAAACGCCCCAGTATAGTGACGGGGACACTATTAGGGGTGTGCACAGATAGTCGAACATTCGAATATTCGGTCTGCAGTAATAATTCGATAAATAAAAACGCTATTCAAATTTCGCTATATTGTTTGCTGGTAAAAGAGAAAAATCCACAATAAAACTTGAGCACGCAAACTAAAACTATCAGTAACTGTTATATGCATTGAGTGGCACTGTGGAGTGTCCAGTGGAAACAGGTTGATTGTGTTTGATGTCAAAATGGCGTCCTCTTCATCTAAGCGTAACAAAGTTTGGAATTACTTTGATCAAAATGATCAACATGTAGTGTGCAAAATCTGTCGGGCGAAACTGAGTTACCACAACAGCACCACTACAATGAGGAATCATATTAAGTCCAAACACCGGAATGTGATAATTGACCAACCTAGTAATGAAGACACACAGCTGCCCATCACCGTTCGCGACTTCAAGTAGGCAGAGATGTATCCCCGAGCGAGCCGAGAAGACCACTCAGCTCATCGCAAAAATGATCTCAAGAGATATGCTTCCTTTAAGTTTCGTCAAAGGGGAAGGCTTTAAGGAAGTCTTGCAGTTTCTTGAACCAGATTACGACATTCCCTCATGAAAAACCGTAAGACCATTTCACTGCATACTCTACACTCTCTTCAACATGAGAGCATGGTTTCCAAACTCAAATCTACTTTAGCAACAGCAGATTTTGTGGCCATTACGTCTGACAGTTGGACAGCATTAACCACAGAGTATATACATAATTATTTTATTTTTTAAATAGGAACATTAAAATGCTGATTAATAAATAGAAAACAAGAGCAATACAAAAGAAATGGGTGTGACAATTAACCAGTGTTAATTTCGTTGACGATTAATTTTCATCAACGACACTTTTTTTCACTGACGACAACGAGACGATAACAAACGAAAACTCTTTTTGAATTACAAAAATTGACGTAAATCTATTGACATTTTCGTTAACGAATAAAAACGACGAAAATGTTAGGGAGGGACGATTTGGGAAGAGAATCATTCAGATGCGAACATATGAACTGGCGGGACATAAGCTAAAATACACTTGCTGCACGGTGCATAAAACGTTACAAAAATGTCAATATGTGGGAGTAAGAAGAGCAGGCATATGGATAAACCTGACGACACGAGAGAACTCAATTCAGTCCGGTTTTCTGAGCACAGACATAGATCTGTGTTTCCATCCAAAGATTAAATTTATGCGCAAAACTGGAATATCGCATAAAATATATGCGAATAAATCACCATTTCCATCCAACAAGTCAAAAAGAACAAAATCGTCACTTCCTGGTAAACTTTGGCACTAAATATCACTAAAAATATAGGAGAAGCCACTGAATATAATAATTTTCATGAGTGACATAAATTACACTTCAGAGCGAGCAGACGAGACAATGCGGTCATTACATTCGGAGGTGGATGCTCCCGTTTGGGAACGCTGTCATGCAAGACAGTAATTATAGAGAAATACTTCGATGACAGACTTTCCTCAGACATTTAAGAACGACCATAACGACATATAGATGCTGTGAACGAGATCGGTCCACTAGTTAGTCAAGTTATCCCGTCTCATAGCGCAAAGTCACATGACTTTTTTAAAGCGCATGGAGGAATTTATTCGGTAAATGTTTCCATCGTAGTTAATGCGCATTTTTTCTTATCGGATAAAAAATGTATCCTACTCAAATGTGCGCATACATTTTTTTTAATGCGCATTTTTAGAATTTATGCGCATCTTGGTGTTTCCATCCAGTGTTTTTTTTTTTTATGTGATATTCCAAAATGCGCATAAAAATAGTTGGATGGAAACGAGCAGAAAGTGCGTCTCACATCACGCGAATACTCTTTCATGTCGCATGAACGGAGAAATACACACAAAATGATGTCGAAATGTCCATTTTGACAAGTATTCACGTAAACACAGTTGAATACGTCTTAAGTGAACGTAAACAATAGGGAGAACGTGCATCAAAACATTGCATCCAGAACACTGCATCCGTGCATTCAGTTTTAAAGGGATAGCAGCCTATTTAGTTGCTATTGTCCGAGTCACTGATGTTAATCAAGCAACAAAAAAAAATAAATAAAATACAACCACTCACTGCTCTTGACTGAAAAACTTTAGTAGCCGTAAAGATTAATCTCAATTTATTTATATAAATATGTCTGCTCTTGTTCTTTATAAGTGGTTTTATTTAATTTTAACAAAGGCATGTTGTGTGTCACTGCAGTTAAATCGCAGTCTATCATGATAAAACATTAATATCCAACCTATATAATGAGTTTGAAAATTTTTGAGATATGCTTAATAAATGCACTGTAACTAAACCCATTAGATTTTAGACGACTAAATTTACTGTAGATTTAGTCGACTAAAACTAAAAACAATTCAGATGACTAAAATATGACTAAAACTAAATGGAATTTTAGTCAAAAGACTATGACTAAAACTAAATCAAAATTTACTGTCAAAATTAACACTGCAATTAACAATCATTTACAAAAAAATAAATCGACCATTATATATGACTGCTAATATGAGCTTTATGAAGGCAAATAGATGTTATATATTAAAAAACAAAACAATCATTTAGTAATATTTACATGTGAGGCAAATAAATGTTCTAAAATAAGGAACAATAATTTAAAATAACCATTAATTTAACTATTATTCTGAGATTTATATAGGCAAATAAATGTTTTAAGATTTAGAAGATCATTTAGTACTATTTACATGAACTTCACTGAAGGCAAATAAATGTTCTGTAAAAGAAATCAAGTAAAATATATTAACAATAAATGTATTTAAATATTTCAAATACAATAATACTTATCATGAATTAATTAGTGCTGTCAAACGATTAATCGTGATTAATCACATTCAAAATAAAAGTTTTTGTTTACATAATATATGTGTGTGTACTGTGTATATTAATTTTGTATATATAAATACAAACACATTTATGTATATATTTAAGAAAAATATGTTGTTATTAGTGGTGTCAAAATTAGCGCGTTAACGCATGCGATTAATTTTTTCTGATTAACGCGTTAAAAATATTTAATGCATTTAACGCAGGGGCGGGGCTAGGGTTGGCCACCCCATTCGCAACTGCTGCCTCCGTCTCTTTTTTCTTGAAAAGGATTGCGTTTATTTAGATGCAGAACGTCTTTATGACCACATCAAACGAGAGACGTTTCAGACGCGCTCTAACTTCGCCTCCGCGTCAGGCGCGAGTCAAACGAGCGCGGAAAAGATACTGTGCTCGTAGCGCGCGCTCTTCAAATACACACACAAAGGTGCCGGCGCGCGCTGTAGCCTGTATCATTTCATATCAAACAGCGAAAGAAACTACGTGCATGCAATGTCCTAGTTATGCCGTCAGTTAAGGCATCAAGTTACCAAAAATGCGATTAAAGCTGCCTTAAAACTGCGTGCATGCATGCAATATGTAATATATGCGTCATATTTAAGAACATGCCTCTGAAATGGTTTTAAAAACTGTCCTGAGGCACCCCAGCACTGTCTCCCTCATCTATAACACCCGATTCAACTCGTCCGCTCATTAGTAGAGACTTTAAGACCTGAAGTGGGTCAGAAAAGGTAAAGAGAGCTGCATGTCAGATCCGCGTCACGTTCAGCAGCAGCAGCTTTTAAAGCTATAGCAGGCAAATAAGCTAATAACCAGCTGCTGTGATGTCTATTAATCCAAGAACTAAAGAAAAAAAGAGGAAATCAGTAACTTTTATAGCTTTAAGGGGTTTGTTGTTTGTTCATTAATTTGAAGATTGAATGTGAAATTAATGCAATATAAATGTATATTTAAAAACTTTAATATTAGGAGGGATTAATCTTGATTAATTTCAGAAAAATGTGCAATTAATTAGTTAATTTTTTTTAATCGATTGACAGCACTAATATATATATATATATATATATATATATATATATATATATATATACATACATACATATATGCAGGGTTTATATAGGGCTGGGGCCAACCGTGGCTGAGCCCCGGCACATAGATTCTAGGGCTCGACATTAACGCCAGACAAGTAACCTGATTAAGACATCAATAACCTGGTAATCACCAAAAGGCAAGTATTATTCTGATTCAGTGTTTTGAACAAATTGTTTGAGTCAATGCATAAACATCTGATGAATCAGCCGTTTGAATGAATCGTTTGAATGAAGGACTCAATGACTCACTCAGTAGACGCTCACTTGCTGTCACCTTCTGGCGTTTTAATTTTGTTTAAATGTATAATTTCCCCCGATCATTTATTTGTATATTCAAAAAAATGTTCAAAATAATCTCATAAAATTATTTAATGCAGTTGGTTGTATTTTTTCCAGTGTAAATTATTCCTTTATTTGATACTAACACAAAGGGGACGGCACAGGCCTACAGAAAGAATTTATTGTCATCAGATGTAGCTTTGCACACTGCCAGCATCTAGAATCATTTTAATCAACATATTAATAGCAAAGGGCTTTCTTAACTTGTTATATTTTACAGCTTATCAATTGATAATATTTTGTAGGCTTTGCTGTAAAGTTTACACAGCAATCAACTGCCAGGTGATCTGTGATCATAAGAGTATGATCACAGACATTGTTGCAAGGTGGCCTGGGAGCACACATGACTCTTTTATCTTTACCAACTCATCTGTGGGTCAAGAGGCCCAAAACTTGCAGGGACAGTGGAGGCTGCTTGGGGACAGCGGATATCCACGGAGGCCGTATCTGTTCACCCCTGTAGCTAATCCTGTCAATAACAGTGAAGCAGATTTCAATGAAGCTCACCTTGTTGCTCAAAGTATTGTGGAGCGCACTTTAGGGAGGAGGAAGCTACACTTTCGGGCTATTCACCAGTCCAGTGGTGGTCTTCTCTTTGTGCCACAAAAGTGCTGTGCTGTAATAACAGTAATGGCTATGTTGCACATTGCAGTGCAAGCAAGAGTACCCTTGCACATCAGGGAGGAAGACGAAGAGAATGAAGATGGCATGAGACCTCATGATGACCAACCAATACATGTTCAATACATTTCTGGGTTTTGTGCATGCCAGCAAGTCACTGACACACTTTTTTGAGTTCCTCCTTTAACCCTCTGGGATTCTGAGGGTGTTTTGGGGGCCTGGAGAAGTTTTGACATGCCCTGACATTTGTGCTTTTTTTCAGTTGCTTATAAACATGTAAATGGATAAAGTCTAATAACTCTGTAATCAGCACAAACTGGGCTACAATAATATGTGAGCAACATGTATGTATGCGTGGTTAGTGAAAAACTAAAATTTTGAAGTCACTGAAATAAGGCCATAAAACACATACAGAACATTTGTTCACAAGACCTTTGAGAACTAGATCTTTAAGTCTAGAGTTTTTGCTTCAAAATGATGTGAAAATCATCTTATTCAGAGAAAATAATATATTAATTTAACTTTTCTAAGACACTTTTTTTGTGTAGAAAAGGTATATAGGAGGGGTGAATCATCATGAATAATAGTGTGATTCACACCTGAGAAGACAAAGGCCCACATAATGAGCCTTACAGTCAGGTATGTGACAGAGAGGGAATTGCTACAATAAACAATGAGAAGAAAAAAAGACATTTATATTTTGTTTGTAGTTTATTTAGAATATATATAACTATCACATAAAATAACTTGAGATTCACTTGCGAGTGCAGTTAAACAGTTTACTAGGAACAAACAAACGTAATAAAAACAACAACACGAGTCGAGACGTCATGGGTGTAATATACAAAATATCCAAAATGGGCAGGAAAGTTGAACAACATTTTGAAGAGTCTCATGGGAGTGTGTGTATCACATGGTCCAGCTGTGGTCCACGTTCCTGTGCGGGCAGGAATCTCAGAACCTGTGGAACTTGTCAACATCAGTCTCTGTTTTCCATGACAGAATGCTTGCTTATTTGCTTTCTCTCTTTGCAACAATTTATTCTCACATCTGAAATAAAAAGTAAGCATGCTGTTTACACAAACTACATTATTAACATTATTGTGATGTTCACTGATACTAGTACTAATTTATCGAAACAAAGAACACAATTACCACATAGCACACTTATTACCATATAGTAAATAAATCAAATGAAAGTAACATCTGTTAAATAGTGAATGCACGCTTACTCTAATATTCTAAATGGAGTTAAAAACTGAAGGAGCATCCCCATTCCTGTGAGAGATGCAGGTGAAGGCAAGATAATTTTATAAACAATCGTTGGCATTTCTTTCCCCAAAGTACCTTAGTATAGTATGCATACTTCATGACTAAACAGAATTCCAATAACAAAGAAACTACATTTTAACATTATCAACCACAAATATTACCGTGTAGTCTAGGCATAATAAAAGTACAATTACTGTACTGTGCACTTACTCCTCCGAATTCAAAACTGAGTGACACTCGCGTGACTTTTTTTGTGCAAGATGCTGGTGATGCAGCCACAGTCCTAAACAAAAATTGAAAGAGTTGTTAGCAGTAACCATGCATAGCTGATAATAAGTTGCATCACTGATAAGGACACGTGTATATGTTAGTCGATGGGTCACTTATTTACAGCTTATTTTATACATTTACACCTCAGACGATCGCAAAAAAACCAATGACCGGGTATAACACATTCAAAACATTTACACCAGACCAGATATTTGCGAACAGAAGCTTAGTTATAGTCATAAACACAAGCATGCTTGTTAGGCCTAGTATACAATACAAAAACATGTTATATCTGGGAAAATAAATTATTATTGTTAAGCACATTATAAAGATCTTCGCGAACAGAGCCTATAGTAAAGTTTTGTCTAAACATTCTTATGCCAAGTTCACACTGCCTGATTTTCAAAATCATCGGATCATCATTGTTTTCACACTGCATGACTATTTGGGGTAGCATTCAGTCACTGCTGTGTTCACATTGCACGATGAATCGGCGACAGGAGGTTACACACAGCTTGACTTTACAATAGGTAGAATCGCTGACAACTTTGTCTGATCCGCAAACCATTTTGTTGTTTCATAACCAAATGCATGCTAGAAGATAATAAAGCAAGATCACGCTGATATTCTGGTCTATAAGACCTCCCCGAACAAACAATAACAAAAATGACTTTGTTGTTAACAACAAACTTCTGCTGGGAAAATACAGCAGAAGTATGACATTTCAGACGCACGCTCCACTTTTCTTCAGCGCCAGGCGCCAGTCAAATGGGAAACTGTCCTGTGCTTGTAGCGTGTGATCTTCGCACAAAGGCACCAACTCGCGCTGTAGCCTGTATCATTTCATATCAAAGCATGAATGAAACTACGTGCATGCAATGTCGTGGTCAGTTAAGTCATGAAGTTACCAAAAAGACGACTAAAAAGCTGCCTTAAAACTGTGTATGCATGTAATATAGTTTATATGAGTCACATTTAAGAACATGTCTATGAAATGGTTTTCAAAACTGTCCTGGAGCAGCCCAGCACTGTCTCATCTAACACACCCGATTCAACTCGTCAGCTTTAAGACTTTAAGACCTGAAGTGGGTCAGAAAATGTAAAAAGAGTTGAGAGAAAATATGATGCATCTGCATCATGTTCAGCAACGATAGCTCTTAAAGAAATAACAGCCACAATAACCTAATAACCAGCTGCTGTGATGTCCATTAATCAAAGGACAAAGAGAAAAAAAATAACATTCATAGCTTTAAGGATTCATTTAGTGTTTGATAACTTCAATTTCAGTATATTTCTGCTGAAGGGCACAGATAAATATGACATTTATTATAATGGGTTTATGTGAAGATTGTTTTAAGTTCACTTAAATTACAAGCTATTTTTTTAAAGTTTAATAGATTTTAAAATTGATAGGTCTCAATTATACTGTAATGTTAAATGGCTATATTCAAGGAATTTTATAGAGAAATCAGTATTGGTATCATTATCAGTGATATTGGCCTTCAGTCAAAAAAAAAGATGCCATTAAACAAATATTAAAAAATATACTTTGTCTTTGTTGTTTTTATATTAATTTAAAGGTGTAGTGGGACATCTCGGAAAATGCTAACTTTAGCCTGATAGCACTGAAAGCATATGTCCCACCCTCCCTGCAATCGCCGTCCAAAGCCACGCCCCCTGAACACACATACGCTCAGAGAGCGGAATACCAGAGGCAACATTAAATTACTACATCAACGGTTTCCAATAACAGTCCTCACGCTCTCCCCGCTCTGCACATTTCATATATCTTATCACGTCTGACTTTTGTTCTATATCTAGTAAGTCATAAGTGCCCTGCGAAGTGGACATCACCAGATATTCCGCCATGATTCCAGTTCAAAGCGAGCGTATATGTTCCATACAAAGGGCATTAAAGTGTGCAAGACGTGAATTTAAATTGTATTTATTTACAGAGGTATATTATGTCACACTTCTCTAGTAAGTTTCGTCTGTGTGTAAAGACGCTGCGCAGCGCAAATCCATGAGTGAATGTTCCGAAGTGAAATAAACTTCAACGGATTTTCTCTGCTCAGGGAGTAGGGAGCAATGAACACTGTGTAGGGAGCATGTCAATCGGAACACAGTTCATGCACGTAGCTCTCTTCTAACGAGCTGGTTATCTGATTCAGGTGTGTTAACTAAGCGAGACATGCAAAATATGCAGAGCGGGGAGCGCGAGGACTGGAATTGGGAACCGCTGGGCTACATCATGTGTCATTCACCGGTCAGAAAACTTTATAACTAGTAAAAGTACTACAATACCAGGAAGGAAGATCGGGTTGTTGATGTTTGTCTGCCATTCTCGCTCTATCTGCACAGCGTGCGTGAATGCGCTGATGACGTATCGCGTCTGCGCGAACAGGGTGCGCAGAGGTACGCAAATACATACGTTGACAGACAGGTAGAAAAGCCAATTAAAACGCTCGAACCGAGGGTTTTGATTGGACGAACATTTCTTGGTCCTACACCTTCCACAGAATATATAAATACAGATAAATACATTTAGACCACTTAACTTAATGATTGCTATCAGGATGTGAAGAGACTTTCAACCAGAATAACAAAAAATGTTTCTGAAGACAATCACCAATGATACCTTTAAAGATTGAATGTGAAGTTATTGCAATATAAAAGTATATTTAAAAACTTTAATGTTAGGTGGGATTAATTGCGATAAATTTCAGAAAATTGTTCGATTAATTAGTTAATTTTTTTAATCAATTGATAGCACTAATATATTCAGTGTGTATATATATATTCTTAATACACCTGCTTGTTCTGTAGCTATATTCTAATTTGTAATGCAAAAATGTACTGATATTGCTACATTGTTTGTACATGGCTAATTGCTTAATAAAAAAAGTCCTCCCTGAACTTCCCGCTGCCCTGTATCTTGCTCTCTTATTGGCTGTAGGTCATCGTTAATGTATTTTTCAGTCAGAACTCTTTTAACACAGCAGGTTTTTGAATCGCTGACAGGTCCAGGTATTTAGCATGTCAAATATTTCACGGGCGTCGGCAACGCATCGGCGACTAATGCAAGTAGGCTAATAAAAAAGGACTTACTCATGTAAATGATATCCCCCGCAGGATATCAAGCCGCCATGTTCTTCTGAGGTAAATCCTGTCTTATTCCTCTCAGCGCGTCTTCTTCCAGAAACGAAGTTGCCGAGATGAACTTGAGGAAAAGTCTCACTGCTTTGTTTGCTGTGATGTGGGCGTTTACATGCTACGCGTCTCACGTGGACTATTGTAATATCAAAAGTGCGATCTGCTCGTGGGCGTGGTCACATTAGAGATAATGAAGGCAGACTTGAAAGACATAATATTTGTTTTTGATATGACTTAATTTAAATGTAGACATTTCAAGCTTTCTATAGATATATCTCTGTCAAATATTCGCTGAATTTCAGTTCATTTTAGTGACGCGTTTCAAACAGATATGCGCAGAGAATATTCTCTTTATTTTACAAAAGCACAATGGTTTGTTGATATCGTGAGTGTACACAAATAAAAGTAGACCCTTTACAGATTTAAATGCTGTATTACTCTTATATGTACGATAAAATATGACAGAGCATTTTAAGTTCTTTTCACTGTTATCATTAAAATCTGCAAGTGGTGTCGCCGGCACCACCGTTGACCCCAGGAGGTTAAAATCCAAAATATAGTGAAAACACTGTTAATTAAAGCAGTAACAAGATCGGCAGTTTAAGACATTAACTTGTAAGTACAAAACACAAGATACTTCTCTTTTCAATATAAATAAGGGTTTATTGAATAAATCTAAGACATAAACTAATGTAACACATGAACACACGCATTCACACAAGTTGCAGAAAGAGAGAAAGTGAGGAAAGGATTAGTTTAAGAGAATGAAATGTGAAATCCCAAGTTTTTAGCAATATGTGCAATTGTCTAGACCTGAACAACTATCAGTCATTTAATTAACCTTTGCATTGAGTTTCTCAATGAGGCTATTAACTAAATATTAAATGCACCAGTTCAGCTAGAATCTGGAGGTACTTGCGTTGCTTGTTTAGGGGGTTCCCTTGTTGTAGTTGTTGCAGAAAGGGGTTTCCCAAGGTTGCTGATTGGCTGGAAGTTCAGTAGTCAATGAAGTGACATCTTGGGAAGCCAATAGTTGGGCGTTGGCTGAAGATGTGGAGTTGTGGGCTGGTTGAAGTTTTGATGCGAGCACAGTTGGAGTTGGGCTCGAAGACACGGCGTTGCAGCAAAACTTAACTTAGAACACGAAACTCTCAATGGAAAGAAAAGAAACTAAAGTAAAAGAATAAAAGGATGTAACGAGACTAGATGGTTTTTCTTTTCATCGGGTTAGGTAGAAGTGGGTGGGCAGGCCGAAGCACGCTGGAACGGCGCTCAATGAATGCAAAAAGTGATGGCTACAAGCAAAAGTATAATTATGGTATAATGTATAATTTTATATAAGTATAATTTTGGGCATGATTTTTATAACAAGAATATGATACATTTGACAAATAATTGATTGGAAGAAACGTTTCAAGCAAGAATTTTCAAACCCAACATGAATATAATCCTATAAACTGTTCAATAGTTATTCAAAATACATACACAATAACTGATTAGCACATGATAGTCAAATGTGTGGGTTACATACATAATATGGCATTATGCATAGAAATGATTAGTTGTTCATAAGTCCTTTTAGCATCATTTAAGTGCATATATACATGGAAAGGCAGTTTCTGTGCCATTCTGCAAAGTGAGAATGTGTTCTGTGATGACCAAAGAGGTTAAAATGACTCATATACGGAATCTCAGTCTGGTTCTTGTCCTCTAGGTGGGGGAAGTCAATCCCAGGAAGCTCATGATTTCTATCATGGATTAACATGTGATGGTCATGCTGTGCTTCTCTTTGACCATTATTCATAGTTACTTGCCCCAAAGTTGGGATTTTCAATAAGTGTTCTTTTGTGTTAATGTTGCAAGCTGTTCTGTGAAAGAGTTGGTTGGTTAGGCTTTCTTCAGGCTGGCTGGTGCTAGGATCTGATTTACGAACATCCTGTTGTCTTGGGCCTGAATATAGTAGTATAATTAAAGTATAAAGTTTAAACTATAGAAAAATATAGAAATAGAAGTTATAGAAAAGTAATCGACACATTAAAATGTCTGTCACAATGAAGAATTCAATAGATCTGTTGGATAAATAACTTAATAAAGCCTCTGTGTGATCATTTCAGTTGAAAGGAATGTTTGAATCTGAATCTGAATTTGTCTTGGTGTTAGGAGCTTCAGTACAGATTTATAAACATAGTGCAGACAACATATAAAGTAATAAAAACACTAATGAAGAAAATAGACAATAACAGTAATAAAAATATACAGAAAAGAAAAATGTCCATACACAAAACTGTGAATGTGCATGTGTCCTATACAGATGAAGGTTTGATGAGTTATTTACAGATGTAAATAACTCATCAGTTTGTTACAGATGTTTGATAGTAATAAAAAATTATTTCTGTCATGACCACTCTCAGAGGGATTAGCATGGTAATGTACATGACAATGTTAATGAATTTGGTCTTGGCGGAATAGATCTGCTACACTGCTGCTGTTGTGGCAGAGCAAGTACCAAGACTTGCTACTGCCAATGCATCCACAACATGCTGCTGTGAGCATGTAAGAAATACTGCTGCTGCACATATATGCTATAGGGGGTTATCCATGTATGTTATATGAATCACCTTGTAGCAGATCTATACAGGTGGAGCTGGGGAAGGTGCAGGGTTTTTGAAGCACGCTGCAAAACTGCTACAACAAGATTTATGATGCAGCTCATAGCATTATGTGTAGAATCACTTTGTCAGCCTATTGTGATTCATCAACAGAGTTTCACTGAAGATTTATAACCAACCCAAAGCCCCGGATAGAGCGGCTGAGTGAATGTGGTCTGGACTGTGTGGATGAGGCTCACTGTGTCAGAGACGCTGTAGAAGGACAGAGTTCCTGCACTGTGATCCACAAACACTCCTATTCTCCTGCTGATTGACTTTACAGAGAGATCAGTCTTTATGTTATTGTGTCTGAATGAGCATCTGGAGGGAGAGCAGAACAAACTCCAAGACTGATCATTAGATCCAAAGAAACACTCTTTACTCTCTCCCTTCCTGCTGATGCTCTTATATGACACTGATATACGCACTCCACTCCACTCCACTGCAGCTCCCAGTAACAGCGTCCACATACTCTCTCTCTACACAACACTTGAAGAAACACATCAAATCTGTCTGGATGATCAGGATACAGCTGATATGTGTCAGTGTAAGTAATCACTCTGTTGTTCTCAGACAGACGGAGGTATTTATTTACTGTGTTCGGATCCAGAGTGAGCTGATGGGAATCTGATGGAGATAAAACACATCAGAATCAATAATTATGAATCTGTTTGATCTTTTCATGTAGCTGAACTCTTCATGTTCAGTGTACCATCAGTGTCTAAGTCAGCATTTTAAAATCCCAGTCCTCACTCCCCCCGGCTCTGCATATTTCGTACATATCTCTTATCACGTACAACGTTTGTTCTATTCGACCGTACGTGCCCTGCGAAATGGATATCACCGGATATTCCACCATGATTCCAGTTCGAAATGAGTGTATATGTTCCATTCAAAGGGCATTAAAGTGTGCGAGACATGAATTTAAATTGTATTTATTTACAGAGGTATATGATGTCAGACTCGTCTGAGTGTGAAGACGCTGCAGGCAGCGGCGCAGCGCAAATCCATGAATGAATGTTCCGAAGTGAAATAAACGTCAACGGATTTCCCCTGCTCAGGGAGTAGGGAGCAATGAACACTGTGTAGGGATCATGTCAATCGGAACACAGTTTATGCATCACTAATTATAAAACTATTCTTTCACCTTCTACAGGAAGAACATGAACTCATTCAGTGAGTTTTCTCGGCTTATTTTCTTACTGACTTACATTGTAGGTAGTCATTCTTGATCCAGAGATCAATGTTGGTGAATGTGACTGTGGAAATCAACAAACATGAACAGTGATTCTCATGTCTAAAGAAAATGATACTTCATCCATTCCTAAGACATTTCTAAGATGTTCTACATGGTTTACATAATATGAAATGATGGACTCGTTTCTAAAGGCAGATGAATCTCCAGGACTTTACCTCTGTCTGAGATCTTCTTGAGCTGATCTTTGCAGAAATCCTCCAGTTTGTCTCTCAGCTGACAGACAGATTCTCTCATGCCATCAAAAGAGAAGAGAGAAATGAAGGGAATATTGGGCGTATCCATAGATTCAGGAGGTAGTGAGAGAGACTGGAAATTCTACAGAAAAAAGAAATAAAATCTCATCAGCTTCACACTTCACCCAACAGCCTGCACTATGATCAGGTTTGTGCGGCTCCACTGGAGGTGAGCTTGAAGAACCCAAGTGCAGTATTTATTCCAAATAGACAAGCTAAACAGAACATGACTTGGCTTATGCTGCCTTCACATGCTTTCAGAATGATCATAAATACGAGTTTCCTAATCGAAAATTGGATGTGAATATATTTAATATAATTAAAAGGTAATATATTTATATTAGGTAATATATTTAAAAAGGTAATATTAAAAGAACAAATTCAGTAATCACCACATAATGATGCATATTTTACACAGGCAAGCAGACGAGGCCGGAATATGAACGCAATCCGCTTAACGGTTCAGAGTTTTCCTTCTAATGGTTTTCTATGGGAAGCCATTTAATGTGAAACTTTGCACATTGTGTTTATATTCTGGCTTCATCCTCTTGCCTGTACAAAATATAGATCATCAGTAAGGTGTTTTCTGAACTTCGCCTTTTAATATCTGCATTTTACTATATTATTACTTGATTCAATCTGCGTAAAAATAACTGGTGGTCAGTGCAGCAAAGTTTGGTTTTGCCCTCCAGGTGGGCGTTCCTATAAGGGTGTGACGTCACGTGAAAACTATCAATAGGCTAGATATGAACGATCATTCGAAGCATATTGTATGTTTTAAGCAGTGAAATAAGCATTTATTTGACAGAAATTCCAGAATTGTCAGCAAACTGCATGTATAGGGCAGTGAATGTTTATATGATTGTCAACGAATGGGATGCTACATTTTATTCTTTCCAACATTAAAGCACTTGAATACGACAAGCTCGTAATCACGACTTCATAAGTGGGAAATAGGAAATTTCCGATAGCACGTGAAGGTATAAATAAACGTGAACTTAAACAGGACCATTAACTCCCCAAACAGTGGTACAGGGAGCAAGGCTACACAAAGGACAATGGGAACATGAGGCTATACATAACAAATGGGGTAACATGACACAATACAACCAGTAGGCTTGTTCAACTTCATGTGGCGCTGCAAAGATTGGCTGTCACCGGACAATGCATTCTGGTTAGAAATTTTGTTGAATTTAACAGGTGCTGTAACCGCCTTACGATCACATGTGCCATCAAAGTACCACGAGAGCAAAACAAGACTAGCCACCTAGATCAGGCACTGCAGTTGCTCAAAATCTGCTGTGAACACTTTGATGACGACACACTTTATTCTCATTGGACAGATTCTGTGATAAGGACAACATGTGATGCGTGTTTTCTCTTAGACAAGTTCCTGTATTTAACCAATCTTGATATTGATTATCTGATATTCAAATAACACATTAACAAAAATTAAGATTAGGCTATCTAGTAAATATATATTCTTATTGAGTAAGAGTAAAAGTTTGGAATAAAACATTCTGGTTAGCCTATTGCTTATATTTAGATCACCTCTCAAAAGAATAAAACAAAGGTATTTCTGAACAAAATGCAAATTTTGGCCATTTGCAATCCATATTGAGCACCCGCGGCAATATTTCAATCATAAAAAGTGCGACAAAACATTGTAAAAACACTTAAAATGCCTTAATATATTTAAAACAGTAATATTAAAGATGAACTACATGTTCGAGATGAACTACACAAGCCTGCCACCGGCACATCCCGCCAGCCGGTGGCAGGCTTGTGTAGTTCATCTCGAACAAGCCTAATGACAGAGTGGACTGAGGAAGAAGAACCAATCAGATAACAGAACAGAGAACCACATAAGACAATAGGCTTGTTCGAGGCGAACTACAGTAGCCTGCCACCGGCTGGCGAGATCTGCCGCTTGCAGTTGGGGGCGTAATTGAAAGCAGAGACGTCAACAAACCACTTTCCTGCTTTGTGCCCTAGTTTACAGACCTCCGGAAATTAATAAGGACTTCATCCAAGAATATTCTGACTTCTTGGCTTCTCTAGTGTCACGCTCTGATAGTCTTTTAATTTTGGGTTACTAATATTCATGTCTGTTGTCACTCAAAACCCCTCATAACAATTTGTCACTGGACCTTCACATCAGAGGGGTCACATTTTGAATCTAGTGTTTTCACATGGTTTTTCTGTGAATAATATTGAAGTATGTGATGCTGCTATTTCTGATCACGGTCCAGTTCTTTTTGACTCTCTATTGCCATGTCAACCTGATCTCACAGAATTCCGTGTAATGACCACGGACCCTTAACTCCAAATCCGTGGTGGCATCACGGAATCGCCGAAAATTCCGTGATGGGCTCACGGAAGTGATACCAATGTAAGTCAGTGACAGGCATCATCCGTGGTCCACGCACGGATAAGCGGATTCAAATATAACTGCATCGGAGTCACTCTTTTTACGTGGTCCACACACGGATCCGCTGATTCAACACCAGCGCTGCCTCAAGTGACGTCGTTATTTGGAAACGTAAGCCTATCAGTTTAAATATTGGGGGCTCTTTAAGACCTACTTCAAAAATACTTCACGTGAAATATTTTTTCACCATGCCTGAAGCATTGTTCTGTAGTCGTTTGAGCGCTAGCTTCCTCTGATCGGCTCAAGATGGTATCACGGAATCTTCCGTGGTCACCACAGTTTCACCCTCACTGGACGTTATTTAGGCTATAGGCCAAAGTAGTTTGTTCGTTTTGACACTTGAAGTCTTCAAGACGGCGTCTGCGATGGCAGTTAACCTGTCAACCTCTCATCTACCCCTGTTTTCATATAATTCAGTCTGATCAGTTTGTAGCCTTTTGCTTATTGTGAATTTCTGTGGCGGCACCACGGAATCTCCCGTGGTAGATTCACGGACAACCTCGGGTCTCACGCAGTGGCTTGTAGCTACCCTAATGTTGTTTCATTTAAAATAATTTGGCCTACGCTTCATCTGTCATTCATCAATCAAAATTGATGGGCCTACAAGACCGAAAATTCTATGAGGGATGTAGGCTATAATATATATGGTCTTCACACTGATTAACTGTTTCAAACAGATCATGCAGATTGGTAGGCCTATTTTTGTTATTTTCATCATCGTCATTTGTTATTCTTATTATTAGGCTAAGACACATGACCATTTTCTTGACCAAATCTTCCAGAACTATTTTCACCATCCTTTAATGTTGACCACATAGGCTATTGATTACAATCTGTTACATAGGCTACCCGACATCCCGTGATGGGACCACGGAATTTAAGAGCTCTTTCATTTGGAAACTTAAACTCTTTTTGAGTTAGGCTACAATTCCCTTCCTTTCCCCTTTAAAAAAAAAAAAAAAAAAAAAAGGCCTAATGGTTAGAGAGTCGGACTTGTAACCCAAAGTTTGCAGGTTTGAGTCCCAGGTCTGGCAGGGATTGTCGTGGGGGGAGTGAATAACCAGCACTCTCTCCACCCTCAATACCACGACTGAGGTGCCCTTGAGCAAGGCACCGACCCCCAACTGCTCCCCGGGTGCTGCAGCATTGGCTGCCCACTGCTCCGGGTGTATGTCCACTACTGTATGCATGCACTTGGATGGGTTAAATGCAGAGCACAAATTCAGAGTATGGGTCACCATACTTGGCCACACACCACTTCCCTTCCTTCAATAGCAATTTGATAGTAACATTAGGCCTTATCTGATATTTTTCTGATAATGGTTGTAGGCCTATAATTTTGAGTCAATAACTGAAACCCGTGATCGGTGGCCTATCCGTGGACGGCACACAGATTGTCAGGTCTGGTTAATGGGCCTCTATCAGAAAATGCAGCCTATTAGACTATTAGAAAATCTAATACTCAATTTTGTTATAATGTCAATGTCATTTTGTTTTGATCTGTCCTCAAAAAAAAAATTAAAATAGATTGACCAATAGTTGGCCAGGCAACTCCGTGACGAGTCCACAGATTTGCACGCGCCCCCGCCCTCCAGTCAGTAGTCCAAACAATATTTGGACTAATTTACAAATTATTATTACTGTTTATTGGAAATTGACAGATAGGTCTATATAAACAACCAAAAAAAGAAAACCAGATAAAGATTCAATAAATTAATATTAAATCGGAAGAGTCTGTTGCCATGACGGCGACACGTCACACGCGCATCCCATAACTTCGCGGTTTTTTCCAGTCATTGCGAGGATCACCGTCCACAGATCGGTAGGTATCTCAAGCCTGTGTTATTGATTATTGATTGTTTATTTCTGTCAAAACCTAATATGTTTGCACCAGTGTCGGTTTCATCCTGGGGATTACTTTGTTAGTTGCAATAATGCTTGAGCAGTTTAGAATGGGCATTTCAGAAACTCTGAAATGCATGTATTTTTCAAATGGCAGGTTAAAGATCCCAAGGTCCTGGTGGCGTGCAGTGATTTATGTCATTTTGATAACATAATTTCTACTATAGTGACATAGCACAATACAAGTTACTTACCAAAATTACGGCATCATCCAATAAGTGGGAGACCACTTGATTTTTTTTGTTGTTAGCTACCCATGTGTCCTTTTTTTGTTCAAATTTTTCGATTTTTTTTTTTTTTTTCAAAGTCCACCCCATTGGTGTAGCCACCAAAACATTTTCAGGAAACAAGTGTATTACTATCTACTTCTCTGCTCCCTACGAGTGCTCCATCCCTAACATCAACAGTCTTATCCCTCTTTCAGAATTCTCTCTGAGCTATCATGTGCTGTGCTGGATCCTCGCCAACACATACAGCATCCCCCTATCTTATCGTATCACCAATCCGTTCTCCTCCAACCACCCACCTCAGCACAATTCAAAAAGTTTCTCTGAAGTTTTCTCTGAAAATCCATTTTTGCAATAAGCTCATTTTTGGTCACTAGTGCCCTGCCATCAATAATCTTCAACTCTCCCTCCTCATCAAAAGTATTCAAAAATCACAACCCTGCCATCTAGATTCTCGCTTGTCCATCACTGCAGTAGTGACAATTCCTTATTTACCCCACCAGTGATTTCGCTCCTCATTAATTACTTCTCTGCCGCAGCAGAGACTTTCTCTCCCACAAACTTTTAACCACTTCACTGCTGCAGCAGTGAATTGTTTTCTCTTATTTTCTTCTTGACTTATCCACGACTTCTCCACTCCTGCAGGAACCTTTGTTTCCTCAATGCATCATATTAGTTTTTAGGGGAAATTGTAAAAAATTTTAAAATTTCTCCACCTCCAAATTACTAGCGATCGGTCGCAAACTTGCTGTCCTTTATAAGCTTTTTTGAGGGGTTCTTACTTGGAGCTCAAGCCAAGCCTCGGGTTAGAGCCACCTTTGCAGGCAGCAAGCTAAGTTCGTTCAACATTATGTGGCAGGGCTGAATGGGCAGGCGAACACATGAAATGAAGTTCCCAAAGCAGGTTCGGGAGGAGCTTAATCATCACTACAACTGTATACAAGCAGCAGTCCTTGCTCCGTTCCAGAGACAGTTCTTCCAGCATCCTTCCACCTCCACTTCTCCTCCTCTATTTCCTCCACACTGTACCACCATAGGGTGGTTCTTACTTGGAGCTCAAGCCGAGCCTCGGGTTCAAGCCTCCTTCACAGACAACAAGCCAAGTTCTTTTACCGTCATCTGACAGGGCTGAACACAAGGAAGTTTTTGTGCTCCACATAACAATAAATTATAAAATTTACACCGACCTAAGCATTCTTAGACACTAACATTTATAGTGTTTCAATGTTTACTATTAAAAACTCTGTTTGCAAATATCTGATAATTGACCTGATTATTTAATTCTATGGGGTATGATGTGATATTGTATGGATTGTGTTGTTTTGTGATGGAGTATTGTACATTTGTAACAACATCCAGCCCAGGGACTGTATGGAAGAAAAATAATGCCATATAAAAAAGCATGTTGAATAGCACTAACTGAAAAAAATAATGCACTGCATTAACAGTGCTTGCATTTTAATGCCTTGTATTTCCAGGGCTTGCATTTTTAGGTCCTGAAATTTAACACATTTGTTTATTTAAGCTTTGAATATTTCAATTCAAAATATTTCACACATTTTAATAATTAAAAATTCAATAATTCATATTCACCTTCCAGAATTCACTTCCAAAATATTCAATCTGTTTAAAAATACAATGTATAATACTCAACAGGCAAATTTTGTTCCATTTAATTTCACTTTCAAAATTCGCTTCCACAAATTCAGTGGTTAAAATTCAGGAGAAAATTTGCCATTGCACATCCGGGACCCGCAGGAATAGCAGTAGAGCACTGATGCATGATCTCCAGCTGATGTCGGCCGCTCACCAGCAGGTGACGCAAGCGGCTGTTGATGAAGACCAGATTGTGTGTATGTTTAATTCAACATCTTCGCTGTTTCCTGTAGCCTACATGTAAGCTTTCTCTACCACAAAGGAGATTATATTGCTATTTTACCCAACTCTGAAGTACAGAACTAACATTACATCTGAGTAACATTACATATATTGCTTTTGGTTGCTTAGTTTCCATAACTTTGTGCGGTTTGTGTGACGCTGTGCTGTAATACTGGGGTTCCCCTCAGACTTTACACTCCAGGATTCTCCAATGACACGTAACACGCCTCAGTGATATAACAAAGACCTCACATCTCAGAATACACTTTATTGATGATTCTGTGAACTATATACAGGCAAGCAAATGAGGTCAGAAGAACGCAACGTGCTGCATTTTCTTTATAATTGCTTTCCCTTACCACTTATCTATAGAGTCGACAGTCCTACAAAGATATCAATACCACGATTAGTTTTAACAATATGCAACCACTTCATATCGACATTAAAAAATGAGTTCAAAACCACCTAGGGACCATCTGACAATTCCACCAATTGGGATAAAACGTCCAATGTATTTTAATTAAAATGACTTTTAACATTTAAAATAACACACTGTTAAACTGTAAAGCTTGTATTGCTCAGAGTGATTTACTAGAGGTTAGATTTTGCCAATATCTCCCTTATGGTATGTACAGTACACAAATATATGTTTTAAAAACTGCAGTAATTCACCAAAAGGTTTTTTTCATGTTCCACAGGTTGTAGTATTTTGCTAGTTACAAGACTGACTGACTTCATGTGAAATTTTGCCCTTACTGTATGTACCATTCACAATTATTTAAAACAAAAAAAAAATAAATCTGTAAGACCCCAAAAGGGATTTTTCATGTTCCAAAGGTTGTAGTATAAAATATTGATGTACTTTATGTACAGTAAGGGAGGTATTAGCAAAATGTCACCTACAGTAAGTCAATAGGAATGTACTACAACCTTTGGAACATAAAAAAAAAAATTGTGAATTACAGTAATTTCTTAAGAAGCACGCTTGACTTCTACTTGTGTGGTACCCAACTTTGATCAAGGGATGTGGCTCTCAAACTTCAGAATGTGTTCCAGAGCACAATTTTCTGCAATGATATCTGATGCATTTTTGCAACTCACATTAAATATGCTTAAAATGACTGGATTCTAAGGAGATTAAAATTGGATTTGGACATACTGGACAAGGCTAAAATTTCTCCTCTAGAAGAATGATCTCAGAAAAAAATTATTCCTTGGAGATTTTCAGAATTAAAAGCAATTTTAAGTGCTGTCTCTTAAAGTGCTCAAGTTTTGACATAATTGCAGTCAGCTGCTCATTCTTCTGTCATGAAAGGTTTCTCTGTGAGTCTCCTGTCACAGCAGGATCTGCTCAAGTCCACTATGATCCTGTTCTTCTAGATCTGTGTTACCTGCAGGAACTGGATGTGATCCTGTGTGTGTGAAAGCTGCTCCAGCTCAGCGTCTCTCCTCCTCAGATCATTGATCTCCTGCTCCAGTCGCTCCAGTCGTCCTTCAGCTCGACTCACTGCTTGCTTTTCCTGATCTCTGATCAGCCGTATCAGCTCAGAGCGGCTTCTCTCAATGGAGCGGATGAGCTCAGTAAAGATCCTCTCACTGTCCTCCACTGCTGTCTGTGCAGAGCGCTGTTAGGACACACAGTGATTCAGGCTTCAGTGAGTCTGAACTGAGACTGAGACAAACTTCTCTTCTTCTCCAGACTCACCTTATGAGACTCCACAGCCTCTCTCAGCTGCTGAAGATCTTTCTCTCTCTGCTGGATTCTCTGCTGGAACCATCTCTGTATCTCCTTGAACTGCTTCTAAAGGACAAACAAATAATAGGAAACAATCAAATAAAACTACTACCACAAAGTCCTCAAATGAACAGTTGATATGACTTCAATATCAGTGAAGTTGTGAGACTGAGGAGTTAAAAATCTAATGTGATAAGGTTGTATGTTCAATCAGAAGTGCCAGCATTATTCCATCAATGCCTAGTTTTATAGGGATAGTTCACCCAAAAAAATCTGCCATTATTTACTCAATTTCATGTCATTCCAAATTATGATTTTCTCTTGCAGAACACAAAAGATGATATTCTGAAGATGAGCCCGTATCAAATATGGTGACCTGACAAAACTTCAGACCTCACTGATTCATGCATTTCACGACTTAACATGCCAACATATTTGATTTGGGTTCTGTATACATTAACTGATAAAAGAACTGATTTGATTTGAGAGGGAATTATGACTTAAATTTCACTTTGTTCAGTATTCAGAGTAATTGTATCGCTTCAGAAGACTTGGACCCCTGGAATTGTGTGGATTACTTTTATGCTATCTTATTTGAAATATTAAAACCTTTGAAGCTCAGTGCTGTTCAACGTATAGACAGAAGAGACATTCTTCAAAATAATTTCCCTTTTGTTCCTCTGAAAATATAAAGTCATAAAAGATTGGCACAACACAAAGACAAGTAAATCATGCAGAAAGTCCATTTTTTTAGTGAACTATTGCTTGAGGTTTTTACCTGTTTCTCAATCCTCTGTGCTGCAGCTGAGACAGTGCCGTGGTTTTTATGTTCATCCATCGTACACAGCACACAGTTACAGTAACTTGGTCCACGCCGGATGGACACTGGATCCTTCAGGAGATTCAGACACACTGCACACACTGAAAATCTGGCTTCTGCCATGTTACTGCATGAATACAGAGACACAAACACACAACAGCTACATTTTAGTTTCTCTTTCCCTGAACTGAAGAGTTTTGTATTTCTTGCTTCTGTGTTTAAATGACGAGTGTGCAACTGATTTTTCAGCAAGCCTTTAGATGTTTCAATGGAATTCTTTAAGCTGACACAATTCGCAGTTTCTGAATTTGTTTATTCAACTGAACATTAAGTTTTCAGTGTCTCAACTTGATTGTAAGTTGACTAAGAGTATTTGCCCACTCAACTTAAAAAAAAAAAAAAAAAACAGCTCAAAAGAGTCATTTTGAATCATCAGCTTAAATAAAATTATGACTTGAAACAGTTATTTCTTTACTAAGGCGACTATCTCTGTTCTGAGACAGTATACAGCCTAGAATGCGTGCAAAGTGTGCTCCGTCTATAACCACTGAAAAGCTGTCACTCACTACAGTTCATAATAATTAATAAGCTCTCTATACACTGCACAATAAATCTCTTATTTACATAGTATCTACACTTTGTTATAATGAGAGGATTTCCAAGCTTGCAGAACTCACCGCTCAAAATGAGTTTTTGCTGAGTAGATTCTAACTTAAATACTTCTGGTCATTACATTCAAGAAATCAACAGATATGTCTGTGATTGGCTACACTGCTCAATGCATATGTTTCACCAATATCAGATGGGGTCCCCTGATTCCCCGGGGCCCTATGAGGCTTCTTAGCTCGCTTAAATGTTAAGTCCTCTCCTGATTCCAAGGAGAAGGAGGTACATAGTAGTGGATGTAAGCACAAAGAACACTAGAACACTTAATTTCAAAAGTAATTATTTACCTTAATAGTTACATTACTTTTTTCTGTACATCCATGAAATTTACATGAAATAGTAAGCTTCATGTCACCCCACAACATCCCAGCATAAACGCTCCTGATGTTTGCTAAACATTCACAAACCACTTTTATTTTTAACTAAAGCAAGTATAGGCTGCTACTTGCATGGTTTGGCATGGCAGAATGCCAGCAAAGAGCACTCCCTTTATAATCTCTAAAAAGCTGTCTCTGTCTGCTCCGCAAACTACATTTCATATAACTCCTCCCCGAACGTCCCGGTGCCCTGTATCTTGCTCTCTCGTTGGCTGCAGGTCATCACCGATGTATTTTTCAGTCAGAGCTCATTTCACACAGCAGGATGCCAAATATTTCACGGGTGTCGGCGATGTGTTGGTGATTCTTTTAGCTGGCGTCTTTGATATTTCACACTGCGTGACTGTCACTCGCGTGAACGAGCCTCCAATTTCGAGCATTTCACGAGTTCGTGTGCCCATATAATCTTAGCATTAATGGTAAACAGATTTGGCTTGATGTCTGCAATGGAGGGCTCAGAGAGACCATTTTACTCGAGCTCCAATAGGCCCCCATAGACAGAAAGATAGATAGATAGATGGATAGATAAATGCATGAATAAATAAATATGCATAAAAGGAGGAGATGGGGAGGAGGAGGGATGCCGAAAGAACTAACAACGGAAGTGGTAAGAGGCTGACTTTTATACTTGGATGTTAATTGGAAGATTAGATGGGCGTACTCCTCCCGAAATTACGTTAATAACTTAACTTGTTATTAACCTGTTAAAACCTGCCGGCGAGTGAAAATCGTGCTAAAATCGTGCATACTCTGCATTACTCAGTTCACCTGTTGTCAATTAATTAGCCCATTAGTCCTTGTTTTGTTTTGCACTTATAGTCCCATGTTTCTTGAGTTCAGGGTCCTGTCTTAATGTTATTTATAAGTGATGCTAGCCCGTTTCTCATATTTCCTTGCATTATTTGGATTAAAGGCTATATTCCTTGTTATTCCATCTTCGTGAGTACTCTGTTCAGCACATTCCGTTACAACGACATGGACGGGTGAGATATTTTCCTAAATAAAATGATCCTGCCAGAAGAAATGCTTGTAAATTGATTATGTCTGTCCCATCTGTATCATCACAGTGAGCTTTTACAATGATTTTACACATGCTCAGTAAAGGAAGTTTAACATTTTCCAGCCTTTCTGTCACGGTGCACACAGCAGGGAGGAACAAGGACACGCAGACGAGGACGTAAACTCAAATAATAGTCTTTAATGGAGACATCAAGGCAGGACAAGGCAAGGCTGACAGACAAGATACACCGGGGGTAACGAGTAGACCAGACGACACGAAACTGAACGGGCATGAACTAATATACACAGGTTAATAAGACAAACACAGCTGGAACAGCATTAACTAATAATCACATGAAACAAGGACAGGAAACAAACCAAATATGGAAACAAGAGGCGGGAACCCAAGACACACACGACAGAGGACTGACAGTTTCATTGTTGACACTACAGAGTTGTTGCCCCCCCCCCCAAACCCCCCCCCCCCCCAGGCCATCTCCACAGTAAATAAATTACACACCAATTTATGGGCTGCTTTTTTGGCAATATGTAAATGAAAAAACATGTTTTTTAAATTATTATTTATACAGCTTGTAGTCAGTACATAATGCACACATCTGTTAATAAACTCTCAGATCTAATGTGTTACTTTATTTTTTTTAATTTCTTAATTTAATTTCATTAATTTATTTACATTTTTTACTTATGTAAATATTCTTTATACTCTCTTGTGTATTTATACACCGATCAGGCATAACATTATGACCACTGACCGGTGAAGTGAATAACACTGATTATCTCTTCATCACGGCACCTGTTAGTGGGTGGGATATATTGGGCAGCAAGTGAACATTTTGTCCTCAAAGTTGATGGGTTGTAAGCCAAAAAAAAAAAAAAAGGGCAAGTGGAAGGATTTGAGTGAGTCTGACAAGGGCCAAATTGTGATGGCTAGACAACTGGGTCAGTATCTATCAAAAGTGCTCCAAGGAGGGAACAGTGGCGAACCGGCAACAGGGTCATGAGCGGCCAAGGCTCATTGATGCACGTGGGGAGCGAAGGTTGGCCTTTGTGGTCTGATCCAACAGACGAGCTACTGTTGCTCAAGAAGTTAATGCTGGTTCTGATGGAAAAGTGTCAATGCACAGTGCATCGCAGTTTGTTGCGTGAATAGCCACAGAGCAGTCAGAGTGCCCATGCTGACCCCTGTCCACCGCCGAAAGTGCCAACACTGGCAGGCGAGCATCAGAACTGGACCACTTAGCAATGGAAGAAGGTGGTCTGGTCTGATGAATAAAGTGGATGGCCGGGTGCGTGTGTGTTGCTTACCTGGGGAACACATGGCACCAGGATGCACTATGGGAAGAAAGAAAGCCAGCAGAGACAGTGTGATTCTTTGGGCAATGTTCTGCTGGGAAACAGAACATTGTGGAACCAGGTGGATGCTGCACACTGGTGGTGCTTGAGGAGAAACTCCCCCACATGATTGGAAAGCGCTATGGGTGTACAGCAATACACAGTAAAGCGCTATATAAATGTATCATTCCTTCATTCATTCTGCTGGGCAAACTTGGGTCCTACCATCCATGTGGATGTTACTTTGACACGTACCACCTACCTAAGCATTGTTGCAGACCATGTACAATCTTTCATGGAAACGGTATTCCCTGGTGGCTGTGGCCTCTTTTACAGGACTTAAAGGATCTGCTGCTAACATCTTGGTGCCAGATACCACAGCCCACCTTCAGGGGTCTAGTGGAGTCCGTGCCTCGACGGGTCTGGGCTGTTTTAGCAGTAAAAGGGGGACCAACACAATATTAGGAAGGTGATTATAATGTTATGCCTGATCGGTATTCATAGCTCCTGGAAACCACAACAAATTTCTCTGAGAATAAAGCTCATTCTGATTGTGATTCTGATATAACGTTTTAAATAAAGCTTTTGACAAAGCTAAACTTTCGAGTGTCACCACTTGGGACCCTCTGTTCTATTAAATTTATTTGTAATTCTGCTGATGTTGTTTTTTGGCCCTGCAATTGCTGTTTGCCGTCATATATTCTTGTTTCCATGTAGAGACAGTGAATGGTATTTACCCCATATTTGAATCGGCTGTCTTCATATTGCCCTGATCTTGAGCTGAAAGAGAGAGAGAGAGAGGGGATCACTGCCTGGACAACATAAATCAGACAAACACATGAGCAGAGTAAAGAGGGAAGTTTATGTCAAACAATCACACTTTTAAAACATTACTTTGTTTGTATTTGTTTTCCAACTCCTCAGCCAGATGGTTCTGTTGTATCTTCTTCAGGATGCAGACTGCGATCTTCACAGCTTTTTCTGGTCCAAAACAGGCCACCATCTTATCCACTGTTTTTAACCTATCTGCATTCTCTATTTCACTCTTTGATATACACCCATGATCTTTCTCTAAGTGCCACTTAAACTTCTTCAGTTCAGCTTCTTCCAGTTCATCCAGTGAGTCCATGAGTAGATCTTTAACAGACCCCATCGTTCTTCACTGATTCACAGCTGCAGGACGAGAAGAAATAGATTTGAAATAGTTTCAAACTTCAACATGGACCTAAACCCTGAAATGTTATTTGGATTATGAAATGAAGCTCTGATCAAATCACCTCATCCAACTTCATCTATCAAGCAGTCAGAGATTCTTCTCTAACTCACTGTAGTAAACACAGGCGAACAAGATGGCACCACAGGCTTATATTACACTTGTGTCATCCTTGTTTTGATAAGAGGCTCTACCTTACTGATATCTCCCAAATCATGTATAATTTAGAAATGTATTTTATTATTTATTCAACAATCTTTGATTGTTCTTTACTGTCAAGGTGAAACTCCTGACTGGTGCCTCACCATATAGGAAGGCAACATCTGATACTCGCGCTCTCCCCTTAAGTGAGGTGTGACCAAACATACAACATTAATTTGGGGCTGATTGTGTGATACTACTAAATGAGTGGTGGATGTAAATCTAACCCTTAAATTTACACACAAAAACAGGCAGACACATGTCAATAAGCTTGAAATGGGGTACTCAGATGTTCAAGCCAAGGTCTTACACTGAATATTGAATTAGCTGGTTGAAATAAAGGTTGTAAAATGAATGTATATATGTGTTTATGAAGGAAGGACAGACCGAGATACAGTCATCTGACTTGAGAGGCATCAGCATCAGAAATGTGTGCTATATACAGGGGTTGGACAATGAAACCGAAACACCTGGGTTTAGACCACAATAATTTATTAGTATGGTGTAAGGCCTCCTTTTGCAGCCAATACAGCATCAGTTCGTCTTGGGAATGACAGAAACATTTACATTTAGTCATTTAGCAGACGCTTTTTTATTCAAAGTGACTTACAAATGAGGACATTAGAAGCGATCAAAACCAACAAAAGAGCAACAACATGCAAGTCCTATGACAAGATACAAGTCCTGCACAGTGGCCAGAGGGATTTTAAGCCATTCCTCTTGCAGAACAGTGAGTGGCCAGGTCTCTACGTGATGCTGGTGGAGGAAAATGTTTTCTGACTCTGCCAAAACACCCAAAACTGGCTCAATAATATTAAGATCTGGTGACTGCGCAGGCATTGGGAGATGTTCAACTTCACTTTCATGTTCATCAAACCACTCTGTCACCAGTCATCCTGATACATGGCACCACCTTCAGGGAACAATGTTTGAACCACTGGGTGAACATGGTCCCCCAGAATGGTTATGTAGTCCTTGGCAGTGATGCGCCCATCTAACACAAGTATTGGGCCTAGGGAATGCCATGATATTGCAGCCCAAACCATGACTGATCCACCCCCATGCTTCACTCTGGGCATGCAACAGTCCGGGTGATAAGCTTCTTTGGGGCTTCTCCACACCATAACTCTCCCAGATGCAGGAAAGACAGTGAAGGTGGACTTATCAGAGAACAACACATGTTTCACATTGTCCACAGCCCAAGATTTCCACTGCTGGCACCATTGAAATCGACGTTTAGCATTGGCACGAGTGACCAAAGGTTTGGCTATAGCAGCCCGCCCATGTTTATTGACCCTGTGGAGCTCCCGATGAACAGTTTTGGTGGAAACAGGAGAGCTGAGGTGCACATTTAATTCTGCAGTGAGTTGGGCAGCTGTGGTTTCATGTTTTTTAGATACAATCCGGCTTAGCACCTGGACATCCCTTTCAGACAGCTTCCTCTTGCGTCGACAGTTACTCCTGTTGGATGTGGTTCGTCCTTCATGGTGGTATGCTGCCATCACCCTGGATACCGTGGCTCTCGATACACCACAAAGATTTGCTGTCCTGGTCACAGATACGCCAACAAGATGTGCACCAATACTTTGTCCACTTTTGAACTCTGATATGTCTCTCATTATGTTGTGTGCATTGCAATATTTTATGTACAGCTGTGCTATTGCTCTGCTAATTTAACCTTCACATTCTGCTCTTACTGGTGCAACATGCAATCAGTGAATATTGGCCACCAAGCTGCGCAAATATAGCCATGAATCCTCCAACTCTATTTTAGCCAGCGTTTCAGTTTCATTGTCCAACCCCTGTATATCTGCTTTAATTACATTAAAAGATTATATAATTGCTTTGAGTTTTGATCACAACTGTGAAATACCAGAAGATTGAGACAAAGAAAGAGGACAGGTTGAAATTGGCACCAAACCCTTGACTACACTACCTTAAACCCCGGGACATAAGACCAGAAGGTGACTCAGGTTCATTGGTGTAAAAATAAGCTGCAAGAGGGACTCCAACTCAAATCATAACTTTAATAACAAAAACTAACAAGAGGCAAATTCAAACACAATCTATATGTTCCATCTCCATCAATCAATAAGTAGCCACAAGAATAAAAACACCAGCATGATGTACTAAAACAACAGTTACTACACCCCACACATAATTTAAGAATCAGCACAGCGAAGCAATACGATACAATTAATGTTGTACAACCCTTTCACACATATGTCTAAAATATTCTAGCTGAGCCCATGCCATGAATTTTTTAAAGCAACCATTATTTTAGGATTTATTATTTTTGTAATTTCTGTTGTGATGGTTTAAGCTTGTCATCGGTTTTAACAGATGCAAGTATGTTGGAAACAATGCATCACAATACAAATCCCAACTTGTATCCGATGCACACTTTTTTAAATCAGTGCATTGCATCGTTAACTTTTTTGCCGATTCAACAATGTGAATCAGTAAATCTTACCATCGCTAGTTTGTACTTATTAGGTCTGTTACAGTAAGTGGATAATAACCAGGTACTAACCCTGAACCTACCCTTGACCCGTGTAGTTACCTTATACTACCAGTACTTTCTTGATGAAGTACACTGTGAGTATACTGTAAGTACGTGTACTGTAAATTAAAGTCTAAACAACACATCTATGTAAGCATATGAATATGTTTCTTATGTTTTTCATATTTGGATGTAACCTGGATGATGATTGTTTATATATGAATATATAGGCTAAGTATATAAAGTATGTAAATATGAATATATATGTATCCATATCGCAACCCATTTGATTTTTATCTATTCGGGTATCTTTTTTTCCCTACCTAAAATCAAGAAAAGACCAGTAAGAGACAAACAGAACAGCTTTATAGGTAATGTTTGTCAATGTTTCATAATCATCAGTAAAAATAAAGTAGGAAAAAAGAAAGTTGTTGTTACAAAGAATGTTGTTACAGAAATGACATGGAATGTAACCTCAAGGGCTGGAATTGCCCACCCATAAGACTGAAGACAAGACAATTCACCAGAGTGAAAATACAAGAATTGTGTTTGCCTCAATTTTAGGACAACTAGACATATCATACATGCAGCATATTTTGCATATGACATATTCTTTTGCATCAAATAAACCATAGGCAACAAAAAAACTTTTAAAGATTCTTACAAAGAACTTAAAATCAATTGCAAATAAAAAAGAAACAATATACTTTTTGTTCAGGTTTTATACACTTGCTTTTCATAAAATGCAAAGTCCTCATTTGAATTAAATTGGAATTAAAAAGAGACACTTTGAAATGAAATGAGAGACTCACTTGTTTTGCAGAAAACACACACGCCACAACCACTCTAAGAGAGAGAGAGAACAAGACAGAGAGAGCCAGAGAGAGAGTTTATATGTATTGTGTCTGACCTCAGTATGTGTCTGATTTGCTGTATGTTAAACACTGTTCACACATGTTCTAATTTGCTACACTGTTTAAATTTAAATGGTTGTACTGTTTACTTCCATTATTTTGATCTTTTCATTGTTATTTTTTTACTTGCTTCTTGTTGTTGTTGTACATATATTCCAAGCTTTGGAAATATTGTTTTGTTTACACTCATGCCTATACAGCAATTCTGAATTTGAATTTGAGAGAGAGATCCATAAAGGGCCACACCAACACCTATATTACCACATAAGATAGCATTTTAATGTCTTCTCTAAATATAATCACATCTTTAAAAAAAAGAAAGAAAAGAAAATCCTTCATAAAACTCATACACATGGCAATCTTACCATAAAAACTGACAAGAACATTAAAACTACAAACATAGAAAACCATCTTGCAAAGAGTGACATGATTGTTTATTCTTTTTTTGGCACTCCCACTCACCACAAAAAAAATCAACACAAAAACTCATTTTAAGTGGTATTTAATAACCATGAATAATGATGATGAAAAATATTTCTTGAGCCTCCAATCAAATGACATTGTGAGCAGAAGCTGAAACTCCTTTCAATTGGTTGGTTCTTCAGAACTTCAGAACCTCATTTAGACGACGTCTAATCTTCATAGATCTCTCTACAGGACATTCAGAATGTATTGAGCCCTTCAGTACTCAGAATTACTCTTCAGAAAGAGCTTTATTGAACTCAAAAGGATTTTTTTAAAATTAATGAAGCTTCCTGTGTCAACATATGAATACAACCACAATAAAGAATAAAATGAGTGGCGTCTCTGAAGATTATATGCCTCACACTGGAAGATTCCTGGTGCTGGAGGGTGGGCAGCAGCAGTCATAGCCAGGCTGTTGTAGTCTTCTGATGTCTGATTTGGTAGCTGAACCAAACCAGACAGTTATAGATGACCACAGGACAGACTCAGTGATGGCCTGGTAGAACTGTGGCAGCAGCTCCTGTGGCAGGTTGAACTTTCTCAGCTCCCGTAGGAAGAACAACCTCTGCAATGTCCCACTTCAGGTCCTGGATGAGGCTGATAACTGTCGTCTGCCAACATTGAGGATCTTTTGCAGTGCAGTCGTTGGTGTAGAGAGAGAAGAGCAGTGGAGAGAGCACACATTCCAGCAGCAGTGCTGATTGTACAGGTGCTGGATGTGTATTTTCCCAGCCTCACCAACTGTTGCCTGTCTGTCAGGAAGATGGTGATCCGCTGACAGATAGAGGTGAGCAGTTAGTACAGGAACAAATGATGAGAAATACAGATGAAAACTGGCTCTTTTTTTCAGAATTTATGATTCGATGGGCTCAAAACACAAACTTTTTTAAGACTAAAGTGTTTAACTAAACTCTCCTTAGCTTGTGTTCTGTACCCAGTGTGCACTGAGATATGTTTGGTGTTATGTGCTATTGTTTGAGCTATAGGAACACACACTATAACATTGGTAATACAGCGCATCATAACAGTATTATTCCATGTTCACTCTTCCTCCTGCACTAAAATGGAAATTCTTGATGTTGCAAATGTGGCTGTGGTCAAACACATTGTGTGAAAAGTGACATGTATGCCGGTAACTGACAAGAGGAAGCGTGTTGAAGAACACATCATACACAGAAACATACTGTGGGGGAGCGAGGCCTGATTCGAGGCTTGTCGCAAACTATTTTTTGTCCAAAAAATCCTGTATTGTGTGGTGACATTACAATTATTTAACTGCTCGAGATGGAGCGTCCCTGAACTATTTACTCGTAATTGCGGTGCCTCATCCTACTGGATGTTGCGTGCTTCAATACCTGATACATTCCTGGTGCTCTGTGTCTGTCTGCTCATCTGATCTGTTGTTGGTCCTCTCACATTGGCCTCAGCAGCTTTCCTCCTCAGCCTGTCCTGACTTGCATCACTCACTGACCTCTCTTTAAATCTGGGGTCCATTGCTGTGGCCTCATGCAGGAAGGCTTGGATATCATCATCCTGTTAGCGCTGGGAGAGGTTCTTCCACACCTTCTCTTTTTGATGGATATAACAAACATTGCATCTTCCTCCTTCACAGTAAAATGCTCTTCCAGTTTGTGGAGGATGGGCATGATCTGTCCACAGGTGGCATTGTTCTCACATGACACACACAGTGTGGATGTAAGCTCCTCAGCCTTATGGAAGACTTCATTCTTCAGATGGTCCAAGTTGTCCTTGGTGACAGTTTTTCGAAGTCGTGGGTCCAAAGCTGCTGCTTGTATTGCTGGATACTGCTCCATCAATCTCTATCATTCCATCTGGTCTTGACATCAAGGATGACAAACGATATACATTTAATAACCACTCACTTGATTATTGAATTAAATTGTTAAATGTGGTGTGCCAACTTTGCACTTCCTGTCTGAAATTCACACATCTCCAAAAGTATAAAAATATGCTTTTTTTATACTTATACCGTTTCGTTTTCAAGCCTACAAGCTCTTCATCAGACAATGAACACATCCATACTACTTAGATCATGTCAATATCAAAAACAGCCTCCCCAACACACTTGACCCGCTGCAGTTTGCATACCGTCCAAACCGCTCTACGGACGATGCAATCTCCTCCACCCTCCACCTGGCTCTTACCCACCTAGAAAATAAAGACTCCTATGTTAGAATGCTGTTCATCGACTTCAGCTCAGCATTCAACACAATTATCCCACAACAGCTCATAAATAAACTAAACCTGCTGGGCCTTAACAATTCCCTCTGTAATTGGATCCTGGACTTTTTAACCGGAAGACCTCAGTCAGTCCGTGTCGGCCACAACACCTCGAGCGTTACCACACTGAGCACAGGTACCCCACAAGGCTGTGTGCTCAGCCCGCTGCTCTTCACACTGCTGACCCACGACTGCACTGCCAAGTTCAGCTCCAACCACATCATCAAGTTTGCTGATGACACAACTGTGGTAGGCCTCATCAGCAACAACGATGGCTTTTCCCCAGAGAGGAAGTGGCACGGCTGGCTGAATGATTATTGGCATAACAATCTGTCCCTCCAATGTGGAGAAGACAAGGAGGTTGTGATGGACTTCAGGAGAAACTCTGTTGACCACCCCCACTGACCATCGACAGCTCGACTGTGGAGAGAGTCAGCAGCACTAGAATCCCTAGGGGTGCACATCACAGAGGACCTCACCTGGACCACCAACACACATGTCACTCTCCAAAAGAGCTCAGCTTAGCGCCTACACTTTCTCCGCCGGCTGAAAAGAGCAAGTCTCCCCTCCACCCATCCTCACCACATTCTGAGGGCACCATTGAGAGTGTGCAGACCAGCTGCATCCTTATCTGAAATGCAGGGAACTGCAGTGCTGCTGACACTTAAGACCCCTCAGCGGACAGTGAACACGGCTGCAAAGATCATTCGATTGCCCCTCTCCCATCCATCCTGGACATTTCCACTTACCGATGCTCCAGCAAAACCAACAGCATCTTGAAGGACTCCACCATCCCTCCCACAGTCTCTTCCAACTCCTACCATCAGGAAGACGGTGCCGGGCATCAGAGGCCCGCTCCAGCCAGACTGCTCAACAGCTTTTTCCCCCAGGCTGTGAGAGTCCTGAACTCAAATCACCCCACCCCCTCTGAAACCCCCGTGAAAACCCCTCCACCTCCTGAAACATGGAACACCCCCCAACCTTATCACATTTGGAATGAATCTTTGTTTGTGCAATTCGAAGTGTGCTACACACAGGTGAGTGGGCCTGTACAAACCACCTGTAGTAACACACTCTCCTCCATGTGCACTAGACACTTTTCACACACTGCTGTGTGTACACAATCCAACAAAATATATGTATGTTTACATGCTCATGCACTACAAATCATCCTGCACTGTTCCCCAGCCAGCTGCTTGACTCACAATGTTTCTCTTTGCACATGTACAGTATTTATGTGAAGTATTTGTATAGTTTGTATTTTTCATCTTTTTATTTTTTAGTTTGTATAGGGCAAATATTTATATGTAGTATACTTACAGTCAAAATCTGTTAGTAGGTTAGTTGTGTATAGGTTTATAGTGTTTTACTTCATTGTTGTATGTCTGTATTTATGTAGCACCGTGGTCCTGTGATGCACGACATTTCGTTCCACTGTATGTCCCCACATGTAGCGGAATGACAATAAAGCTCAACTTGACTTGACTTTTCATATTTACCCTCATTTTTACCCTAACCTCTACCACATACGTTGTTTTTAATTACACATTTCTACACACCCTAATGCTTCAAAAATAACAGATATTTTTATTTAACCCTAACCAATAAAAACATTTCACATAACTTTAACATTTTTACTTGAATTGAAAAAGACTTCTTCAGACAAACTTATATTTCCTATTTTAATACAAAATTCTAAAGACCTTAAATCATTTCCCTTATAAATACCATATTTACTTATCCCATCACCAATAAAAACATTACATCTAATAATTTATAAACTTTTACTTGAAGTTAAACATGTCAACCGACAGATACACTAATCATAAACAAATTTAAAAAAATTCTAATACCATAACCACTTGGAATATATATATATATATATATATATATATAAATGTGTGTGCGTGTGTGTCTGTGTGTGTATGTCCCTGTTACACTTAATGTCACATTTTCCTGGGTAAATATATATTACATAAAAAAGAGAACAAATATAATTATGTTTTGTATTTTATTCATATTATTTTTTATTTTATTTAATCATTTTAATACTAATTATACATTTCATAGTGTTTTTATGCATTTTTAATACTTATTCCAAAATAATAACTAAAGGCAGTAACAATTTGAATAATAATTGAATAAGGTTTCATTAGTTAACATTAGTTAACTACTTTAGTTAACATGAACTAAGAATAAACAATAGCCTACTTCTACAGCATTTATTAATCTTAGCTCGCACTAAACCAAGAGGCGGGATTTATCGCAGGAACCAATCACATCCAATCATAACCGATCATATCCAATTATAGCGTGATGGAGGCATTGCCTCCTCTCACGTGACTTTCCCCCATTCATCTCAAGGAGCCTCCAGAAAAGTCACCGCACGCTTTAGGGTCTCTGTATTAAGTCTATAGACCGAAGGGAGGCAAGCCTCCGCTGTAATTTTACCTGCGGGTGTCGCTGTTTGACAGCGTTACTTTATAAAAAACGAGTGCCGTTTAGACTTTTAATGCCATATTTAGTAATATTTGCGGTTTATGTTCGATTATTTTCTCATCCAATTTTTTGAGGAGGCACTGCCTCCCTTGCCTCCTCGGAGGAAACGCCCCTGATATATATAGACATACAACATATATGAAAAACATTTTTATTAATCCCATCACCAATACCATCATTTCAAACAACTTAATAAATACCAACTTACTTAAACAGTAAGCTTAAACAGTAACCAACTTACTTAAATTAACTTAATAAATACCTTCTAAATTTAACCCTTTATCGTAGGTCAACTTTACTCTTCATCAACCACCTACCACTAACCCTAAACTTTACATACTCCCTGTTACTGTATGACAGACTAACTTCTTTATATCTACTACATACTACCAACCCTACCTGCTACATACTAACCATGATAGGGCTTAACAATTCTCATGTGGTTGTCCTTTGGAGAAATACATTTTTCATTTACTTGTCCGAGTATAAAAGTTACTTGCCCTGAGAGAAAAAAAATTTCAATTGAGTTATAAATATGATTATTTATTGTAGTATAGTTTTTAAAGAGTATATATATAGTAGATTTTGTGTGCATGTCACATTTAGTCCAGCAGTGGTGCATCTTCTGTATCGCTGTATGTATGTCTCGATTGCCAGGGGTTAAACCCTGGTCGATGCCGTCTTTGGCTGCTGGTTCACCACCTCTCCACTGCCAGTCCAGCATCAGTGCCTAAGAGCTGTTCCTTCCACTGATAAACACATCAGTCGCTGGAGCTGGTCCTGCAGTCAGACTTCACTGGTTTCATGCTGGAGAATCCTCTCTCACACACCGCGGTGTTGACTGGTAGGACGAGGTAGATGTTCATCAGAGGCACTAGATATTCAGACAGTTATTTTGATATTATTTTAATTATATTTTTTAAGTAATAAAAACAGACCCAAGTGAACAATAGCCTTTAAAATAACTTAAAATGTATAAATAACAAAAGGGCAATATTTAGATCAATAATTTTGAACAATATTGTTAAAATACATCAAGTATAAGCACATCAGCCTGTTTTATACTGCAAGAGACATATATACATTAAAATTTTAATTAACCGTGCAGGTCGTAATTTAAATTTTACATCATTACTTGCCATGAGTGGAATAATAATGTGGATTAATTTATTAACCTGCCGAGAGGGCCAGCAGACTTGTGATTGTTTCACTTTACATCACGATCAAATGTATACTGTCTGTATACTACTACTTGTTCATCGGATTACATAATTTAGTGGGAATAAATTATGATTCTGTCTATGTGTGACACTGAGTGTATATTGTTAGGACCCATTGGATTGCATTTTACATGACTGAAGCGTACTCCTGACCAAAATGATGAAACTACTGTCACAGTAGACATTTTATTGTAAAACTGGTTAGATACTGAAGCTAGATTTCTAAATCTTTCTAATGAATCACTTACTTGTCCGCCAAATTACGATGCATCCGACAGGCCATGCAAAACATCACTCCATCCTTCTCCTCATAACGCACCCAGTCAAATTCATCCGTCCAGGAATCGATAAATTTCCTTCTCCTTTTTTTTTTTCCATAATCCATGTTAGACTCTGGGGTCCTTTTTGTTGTGTTTGATGCTTTACCAGGCATTTGACCGGGCTGTGGAGGCTTAAGAAATATCGTTTTTAGGAAAATAAAACTGTGTGCTTACCTGTTGCTGCCTGAAGTAAAATACAATCAGATTCTGATTGGTGAAGTTCTCTTGCAATCGCTGACCTATTTTCCGCTACAGCAGCATGAATTTTGTTACTGACTATATAATAAAGGCTATATCACAAATAAAGGCAGTTATGATTGTTTTAGGTATTGACATTTTCAAATTACTTGTCTGATTGGGCAAGTCAATTTCTTTCACTTGCCCATCCAAAACATTCACTTGCTCCAGACAAGCGTTAATGTCGAGCCCTGCATGACTAAATGGAATATTTCATATACAGGTCCTTTTCAAAAAATTAGCATATTGTGATAAAGTTCATTATTTTCTGTAATGTACTGATAAACATTAGACTTTCATATATTTTAGATT